>LPNX010998588.1:572990-595605 GCA_001517045.1 Pseudotsuga menziesii | reverse complement strand
TTTTGTTGTGGTGTGTAAGGGATAGAATGCTGCATCTGAATACCTGCATCTGTACAATAGTTAATAAACTCAGACTTGACATACTCACCACCATTGTCAGATATGAGGGCCTTGAGTTTCCTTCCAGACTGGTTTTCAACCAAAGCCTTAAAGACTTTGAATAGGCCAAAAACTTCAGACTTGTTTTTCAGGAAGTGAACCCAACAATATTTGGAAAATTCATCAATGAAGGTCAATGCATATTTGGCCTGAATCATGGACATATGAGGGAATGGACCAACAACATCACTATGGATCAGCTCGAGGGGTGCAGAGGTTTTCTCATGAGTAGCTCTCTCAAACTTATGCTCTGGGTGTTTTCCTAGGATACAGCCTTGGCAGATTCCTTTGGAAAATTTTATCTTGGGCAACCCTATGACCATCTCTTTTTCACTAAGATCAGAAAAATATTTTTAATTAAGGTGGCCAAATCTTTCATGCCACAGCTTGCTGGCTTCATTAGCATGAATGAGAAGAGCAGAGGGGTTTGAGTAAGGTAGGAAGTGTGAGAACATGTATACCTTTTGAGAATGATTCACAACTCCTTTTGCAATGACTCTACCAGTTGAAATCTCTGTGATATCAACTTCATCGAGGGAGAATATGACCTTCTTAGGAGACCAAGTGTGGGTCATCTGGTACACTGACAGGAGGTTGGAGGCGAGACCAAGGACATATAGCACATTGCTGAACTGACCATGATCAAGATCTATCCTTCCTTTTCCTTTACTTTCAGTGAGAGAGTCATCTCCCAGTACAATAGATGGTCCTTTCGACATATCCAGTGAGGAGAAGGCCTCCTTAGTCGAAACCATGTGTCTTGAAACTCCAGAATCTATGATAAAACTAGGTGAGCTTGATGTGCCAACAACTAGAGCATGAACTCTCTCTCTGTCATCTGAACTTGATCCTCCTTCTCTCTTCTTTGAGCTTTCTATAAGGGAGATGTCATTCTTCTCCAGGAGATTAATCAGCATGTCTATCTACTTTTTCATACAAGAGCTTTCAGTGTGATTGCCCTTATTGCAGTATGCACACTTGTTCATTTCACCTTTGTTCTTCTTCTTCTGGTTATTCTTCTTGGGACCTTGTAGATCCTTCGGAGACTGTTTCTTGTCTCTCTTTTGTGCAGGTGGCTTTTTGGCTTTCTTTTTTCTTTTTGAATCCACCCTCGAATCTCCAACAATCAAAGCTTGATCTTTGGATGGTTTGATGGTGCCCATCATCACCAGCTTGTCCTGTTCTTGTGTGAGAGATTCCATGAAATCTACAAGGCTAGGCATCTTCCAGGTTCAAGCTGTCAGTTTTGTGGCATAGAAGGTATAAACAAACACTGAATAATCAGGGACCAGCTTCAAAAGGATGGCCAGTATGAGCTGAACATCTTTCTTTTCAATACCACACCGTTTCAGCTGCAAAACTAGTGCTTTGAACTTGGAGAAATATAGCTGCATGGATTCAAAGCTTGTTGGACTCAGAGAAATCAGCTCATTCTCGATTTGATGTCCCCTCATCTCATCTATGTTTCCAAAAAGATCAGCAAGCTTCTCCCATACTTCATTCGGTGATTTCAATCCATCGAGATGGAAAAGGAGGTCTCTGGAAATACTCAGACACAAGAGGCCATAAGCCTCATCCCTCCTGTTGTGCCATTTTATCTTCTCTGCAGCTGCATTGGGCTCTGCTTTTGTTGCCATAGTCACCCTATAGAGGCCTTTCGCTCTCAACAGTATCTCCATCTCTACTTTCCATTCAAATAAATTGAAGGGAGTCAAGATAGTTTTCTGTGATTGATCCATAACTCTAGAAAATCTGTCCCGGCTATCAGTAGAAGGCTCCCAGTCTTTGATGTCGAACCTGCAAAACAATTTTTGAAGGAGAGAAAAAACCTACAATGGATCTGATACCATCTGGAAATTAAGGCCAGCAATAGATTAATTTTACTCACAACAATTATCAATTGATCATGCAAAATCACTCACAAAAGAGACTGAAAATAGAGCTATAACACTAAACTGTATTGTGTAAGTGTACAATAGACAACCCTATAATAACATAGGTTGTTGAATAAATAGAATACATCAAGAAATCGAATGCATGAGGAGGCATCCAAATCTAGCATAAAGCAGGCTTACCAAAAATAAGCGAATCCCCCATAGGTGTAAAAAGCTGATCCCAAATCTGTCATGGAGCTCATGAATTGGAAAAAAGGCATAGGAAAGATAAAGAGTGGTGGAATGGCAGCTCATACATTCTTTTTCATGGAGAAAAGAGAGGAGGATGTGTAGGACAAAAAACAAGTCAACCTCACCTAGTCTAGCTTTTCCTTTTGCCTTAAAACACTGAAAAAGCAAGCAATAAAGCAGAAAAAGTAGAAGGGCACCTAGGAGGCCAGGAATAAAGTAGAATTGATTCCTTTAGCTCTCCCATGCACTCCATGAGTAAAATATGGCAATTTTGACCATTATAGATAGGCAAATAACAACTTGCACAAGGTGGGACACATGAACTAGGCAAATAAGACAAAAATAATGGAATTAATGTCTAAGTGGGTAAAATATGGGTTGATTATTCTAACAGTATCGCCTAAGCCACCGAAAGTGTTACTTTGACTCTGCTTTCTCATACCACTTTCGGTGGTTTGCCTTTGTCCTGTGTTCAACTGTTTAGCCACCGAAACATAGTTTTCGGTGGCTAATGAGCTATGGTAGTCCTCACCTAAGCCACCGAAAGCTACAACTTGTGAAATTTTCATCCAAATAAAAAATAGAGGCTTTTGAACTGTCAGTGATATTCATATCCTTCATTACATGAGTTAAATTCTTCATACTATCAAAATAAATTATTTTTGGGAGATAACAAAGTCTATAACCTTTTACATCTTCAGAATATCCAAAAAACATGTACTTTTCACTTTTAGGCTGCAATGCTTTCTATTTTTCATCCGGAATGTGAGCCCATGCTTCACTACCAAACACATGAAAGTGACTTACATCTAGTTTAATTTTACTCCATGCTTCTTACAGTGTTATACCTTGTAAAACTTTAGTGGGTGTGCGATTAACTATGTAATTTGCACAATTTATGGCATTAGCCCAATATTGAAGACTTAGTCCCTTAGATTGGATCATAAAATTAGCCATTTCTTTTAAAGTGCGGTTCTTTTGTTCAACTACACCATTTTGTTGTGGTGTATATGGAATAGTGTTTGTTATTGGATTCCTTGTTAAGTGCAGAAAGTAGTAAAATTTTTGTTAACATAATCTCCTCAATTGTCAGATCTTAACTTAATAATTTGATGACCAAATTGTTTTTCAACAAGGGCCTTGTAGGCCAAGAACATGTTAAATACTTCACTCTTAAGTTTGAGGAAATAAACCAAAGTGCGTTTGGAGTAGTCATCAATGAAAGTTAAGAAATATTTGAAACCAGAAAAGGAAGTAGATGGAATAGGACCACACAAGTCACTATGCACAAGCCCCATGGGAACCAAGGCGTGCCAAGAGGCACATTTGTCAAAAATGTCCCAATGATTTTTTTCGAGTACACAACCGGAACAAACACCATCCCTGCAAGATACCATCGAAAGATCTGTCACCATATTGTCTTTACATAGTTCTTGCAATGAGCGATAATTCAAGTTACCAAATCGTTCATGCCAAAGTTTGCTCAAGTTATCATTATGAGCAACAAAAACTGAAGGAAAAGGTGATGACCCAAAGTTGTTAAATTTGTACAACTTGGTAATATCATCATCAATTCTGGTAGCAAGGAAATTTTGAGGATCTTTAAAATCCTTCATTACAACTTGGTGAGGTGTAAACGTCACAATTTTACCTTCACCCGAATGAGTGATTTGATAGAATGATAGCAAATTGCAGGAAATCCTTAGAACACATAGTACATCACTAAAATGACCATTTTCTATTGGAACTGTTCCAGATCCTACAACACTTAGAGAACTATCATCATCAACAAATATTTGTTTGGTTTTACATTCATGCATAGTAGAAAATATGGCTTGATCCTTAGCCATATGATAAGATGCTCCATAATTAATGAGCCATTCATTTAAAGTAGAAGAAGAAGATCTAGTATAAGAGTAACTAGAAGCACAAAGTGCATGTCAATGAGAGGTAGATTCAGAAGACAAATCTAGGCTGATGTGGTGCTTCTCCATTGTTGCTTCCAAGGCTTCCATCTTCTTAAAACACTTAGATTCATCATGATTATCTTTCACACAAAAATTGCAATGATGCTCAGTCTTCTTTCCTTTTGGCTTGGATCCTTTGTCATTTTTTAAAGAAGGAACTGACTGAGAGGATTTGGAACCCTTGTTTGGCTTATTATTGCAAAAATTATATTTCTCGGGAGGCTTGGAATTTTATTTCTGTTGGGACAATAAGGTTTTCCCATATGTATTTTCATTGCTAATTATTCCAAGATGAATGAGCTTATCTTGCTCTCTAATTAAGGAATCACAAAAGGATTCAAGACTAGGCTCTTGATAGCTAGCTGCAGTCAAGGATTCTTTCATGGAGTAAAATTTAGAAACAAAAATAGAATTTGCAGGTCCAAGTTTGGAAAGAATATGATAAATACATTGTTTGTCTTCTTTCTTAATCTTGCATTCTTCACATAAGAGTCTAAGAGTTTTATACTTAGATAAATAATTTTGAATGCATGAAAAATCCTTTGGATTCAAATAAATCAACTCATTCTCAAGTTGATGACCTCGAATTTAATTGTGAAACCAAACAAAGATTCCAACTTTTCTCAAGCTTTATCAGGTTTATCAATTCCAGATATGTGGAATCACAAATCAGTAGATATTGACATCCCAATCAATCCAAGAGCTTCATCACATCTATTTGCCCATTTTATTTTCTTATCATTATCAGTGGGTACTGTTTATCTATCTAAGGTAATTCTGAAAAGTCCCTTACTTCGTAGAACATCTTCCATATGATATTTTCATGATAAATAGTTAGAACTAGTAAGTAGAATATCACAAGGGGTGGCCATACTGTAAGATAATGGCTGAAAAAATAGAAAGTAACTGTTTGGATGAAAAGAGATTGAAAAATTATGCTGTTGTTTAAAAAAAAATAGCATTGAAAACTGATTCCGAATGATGAAGTTATGCTTGATCAAAGAAAATGTTGAAGATGTCCCCAATAGTGACGTGGCAGATATTAACTTGACCAACTAAAAAAAGAACCCCCTTCATCCCAAAAATAACCTTTGACAATCACTTACAAGAAAGTTTCTTTTAAGTGAATCACTTTTGTAAAATAAGTGAGGTACACTTTTACAATAAAGGTACTTTAAATAGTGCAGCAATAAAAAAAAACTTAAGTGACTCACTTTTTATTTTATTTTATTTAAGTGAGATACACTTTTACAATAAAGTAACTTCAAAATAGAAATTGCATGCACTAACAAGTAACTTAATAAGACTTGAAATCAAGACCTATTAAGGAATAAAGCAACTTTGGAATAAGTGAGCTAAGTTTAAAAGGTACATAAAAGAAGGGAATGATGAAGGGGGCTTTTGTTTTGTTTTACTCTTCTCTCTCGGTTTCCATGCTTGCTTCTTTTTCCTGCAAATCACACCACAAACTGAAAAGAAAAGAAAAGAAAAGAAAAACAAAAACAAACAAACAAACTTTTCCACAATTGTGGAGTTAGATCTCGTTAGCTTACTCGAAAAGTCTATGTTTTCTCTCTGTTTTTTATTCGTCACGATCGCACAAGGTGCATGGCAAAGATCATATGAAACTGAGAAAACCCTTTCCTTTTCTGTTTCTGATTCCCCGCGATCACGTAAGGTGCACGACAAAGAGCATATGCAGACAGGGAAGGAAACAATCCAAGACTAAAAAATAATAAAGATATGAATAATAAAAATGATAAATATATGAGAGATTTTTTTTATAAATAAAACAAATCCATCACTATAACATTATACCTTCAGATCTGCTGAAATGGGTGTTTCTGGAACAAACAGAAACAATTTTCGATGAAATGAAAACTATTTCCAAATGGAAACGAAACTCTAGATGCAATGGATTACCTCCCACATACCACAAATGCACAGAAATTGTAGAATCAGAAACCCTTTTAAAGATTCAGCAAAACCGATTCAAGATCTAGATCACAGATGGAAGTGGCTCTTCATAAACGCTCTGATACCATGTTCGGGTACACAGAGTACTCCCAAAATACCGAACACCAACAACAACCACTCAGAAAAATAGATCACAGATCAACACACCGATGTTTTTACGTGGTTAAAACCCTCGAGAGGGAAACAGTCCACAGCCCCAGCCAAATAGCTACTTGGAGCAATTTATTATGCAAAAGAAAGAAAGTTACAAATGAGCTTCTCATAATATATCAACTAGACGAGGACCTTCCATGCTCTTTAAATAGATATCATGGATCAATCAGGTGTTAATCCATAGATCAATGGTAGGTATGATCTAAGAGAAGTTGAACCGTCGGATCACTTTATGTCTAGAACATATCGTGACCGTCGAATTAGAATATTTACAAATGCATACTAATGCATACAAAAAAAACACACTTTACCTAATGGATATATTACACAAGTTGATCTTGACTAACTCCTAAGTGTCTAAATATCCTAACACTTGTTAGCTGCTCTAAATCAAAGGTGATCAAACCAGTATCATTCGGGTCAATTATGCCAATGGAAGGCAATAGTGCTTTCTGTTGAGTTGGAAAACTTTGTAATACCTCCAAGGTTGACATGGCACAAGGTGCTTGAGCTAAGTCCTCCATTATACTATAGTTTTGAGCTGCTCTTGCATTAGGATTATGTTTTGATTTACTTAACACCCATTTTGGGGGTCGAGGCACTATGTTAATGGTTGGTTTCTCGATAGTGAGAGATCCAGTTGGTTTTGATCCTGATGATTTTGAAACACTAGGTGGTGTGTCATAGGAATGAGCCCTTGTTTGAATGTTGACCTCATGATCTAGTCCAAATATGTTTGCAATGGGTGGATTTCCCCATTGCAGAGGGTTTGCTTGGTTACCTCCTTGAGGAAGGTTTGCTTGGTTTCCCCCTTGCAGGGGTACCAAAGCTGCAACAACCATTTGTTGCTATTATGGGAAAGGTTGAGTCAACACAGCAGATTGTTGTTGACCATTGCGTTGAATTTTTTTTTTATGAATGTCATCCATATGAGGGCATAGGTGAGTAGGATGATCTCTTTGACAAATTTTGCAAGGATATTTGTTTTTCTATTTTTCTTGGTTTCCTTCTGGTTGATTATTCATTCTAGGTGCATCTCCTGTCCCAACATCAGCATTTTCCTTTTTCTTTTGATTCTTCTTTTTTCCTTTTTGGTTCGTGGCTTGGACCATGAGTATTTATGAATTTTGGGTAGGATTTACAGGTTGTCGGTTTTCTTAGCCAGCTATGGGTTGAGAAATTTGAACCGACATTTGTCCCATTTGCTGGTTAAGTTGATCAATTTGGCTAATAAAACCAATCACACCATTGGCATGAGGTTCTTTCAATGACTTTGCTGGATCAAATGTGGGTCTCGCAACGAGAGGTATCAAATCATAAAGTGTGCCGGATTGTGAATATATCATGTAGTGCCCCATATTTTGACTTAGGCTTATTTATCACTCAGACTTATTACACTGTATTACTTATTATTTGTGGACTCAACTATACTTCATAAACTATATTTTGGCATGTCATATGTCATTAGTTACTGATGTTATGATGTTATCAGGATTATGCTCTAATTATGATATTATGATGTTATCATGCTTATATTATGCTTTGATCATGATGTTACGATGATTAACATGCCTATGTAGATGATTTGATTATGATGTTATGATGATTATCATTTATATGAAATTATTGTGCTTATGCGATTATCATGCAGTAGTCGTCATCAGATTCATTTATTTCATAACAAAAACATATAGTTGATTGTAATCCTTGGTATGATGTGATATGTATGATGTGGTACATGGGCACCCATCCATGATGCGATTTATTTTGTGATTTTATGTGATGAAAGGAAATAATGTCGATAATATGGACCAGCTATTGATTTAATATGGTTATGAATGCATGTTTGCATAGTGCTAACCTGCAGGGTACAGGGGCTATATGATAGCCAAGTGTGTGATGCAAAGTATGACTCAATACATATCTTGAAGAAGAGCCTTAATTTCCAAGTGATGGTACGATGACACGTACCAATAAACTCGATAGCAGCGCAGTATGGTTTGATGAGTATATATCCAGTATGTTGAGAGGGATGGATGCATTTCCCACCCTAGGTCACTTTGATACCCGAGGTCGTGGGAGGGTAGTGCTGAGACACGCTCCCCAAGTTGTTGTGATGATGATGGTCGGATGCCTGCTAGGAGAGGCTAGGTCTGCTAGTTAGCCGACGCTACCACTCTCAGGTTCTGTGTGGGAAGGTCAGTACAGCTGGCATCCACTTTGTACTAGCAGAGGAAGGATAGGGAGGATGCAGACGTAGGTTAGGATGGTTTGACATATTAGTTATTATTGTTGAGTGTTGGGCATTTATGATACCGGATTAGTGATGGTAGGTACCAATCTTAATTAACTGATTAATAAGAACATAACTATTAAATAACTGTGAATGTCAAAAGAAATCATATTATCTCTGTATATTGGTCTTGTTACGTGAAATATTAATTGTATCAGCTAGAATTTAGGGGTTTTTGGTATAGTACATGTGCAGCCTGTGCATGTACTGGCCATGCATGCACACCTCACACATGCACACTAGTATGAAATATTAATTGAAAAACATTAAATAGTTGGATGGGTTAACTAAGTAATTGTGATTTATTTAAACCTGTAAATGTAGCTTATTTATTAAAAATCAATGTGTGGGGGGGGGACTTAACAAACATAAACATGTCGATGTTATCATTTCAATCAATTAATAATAATACCGCAATTAGTTATTATTGATTAATAATAATAATTGTTATTTTATTTTGTTGTCATTATCTATTATTAATATTGTTTATTATTAAGTACTTATTATTAGGTTATTAACAACATATAATAATTTACAATACTATTATTACCATTATTTTACCATTTAGCATAAAATATTAAACAAACAATATTTGTGTAATTTTATGACAGCTAGTTATGTTTTAAATTTACACTTTCAATTCAATAGGATAAACATCTAGTGATTTCCCACCATCTCATCCGGGGTGAAAATTGTACAATTCAAGAAAAATTAATTGCGTACAACGAATGTCTTAATAAAAACCTGAACTAGTTGAACTGCCCAAGAAAAGAACTAAATAAAACTTATTATTTTAAATATGAAGGAGGCGGTGGAAGAAAGGAAGGGAAGGAGGTATAAGGAGGGGGATCGAATGGTTGAAGGGGGGGATTATTTTTTTGGTAGAGCATCTTGAAGAAGAGAATTTTTATAGAAGAAGAGAGTAAGGAAGGTGATGAAACAGGAAGGGAAGAAAAATGGAGGAGGGGGTTAACTCCAGAAGAATAAATACACTCATCAAAGGGAATTCGCTATCAAGTTTATCAGCACGTGGGCTCAGGGGCTAGGAAACCCGTCGGTTTCCTAGATCCAGCAGGATCAATGCTGGTCGGCAGGGTGGATCATCTGAATTGGAATCAAGGCTCACACAGGCTTAGACGAAGGAGAGGCCAGGCTACAGGAGCAGGATTCAAGGACTATCTTCAGCTCGCTAAGGTTCAGGTATTTTTCGGTGAACCCTCTCGTTATTTTACAAATAAATGAATCCTGAAAAATCAAAATAAGAGTAAATTTCATTTTGCTGCTAAATTTTAGGACTTAGTGCTCTACCCGGCAAGCAGAGCATTACAGAATGGTATCAGAGCCATGGTTCCAAATCTGGAACCAAAGGGCTCGCAATTGATATGTTGAAATGAAAAAAAATATACATAAATAATAAAATTTAAATCCACAAAACTTGAAAACGTCCTTAGCATTTTAGATAAAGAAAAACAGTGTGGCCAACTCCTTGAAATATATTAAATTCGATAGGTGAAATGAACGAAATACAGTTTGCAAATGGTATTAACCTTCCCGTTTCATCCTAATCAGAGAAATGAAGCGAGAACATGGATTGCATGCCAAATTTACAAAATTGCACTTCATATGTATGGCAATTTAGTGTACAGACCTAACATGAAACTAGGTTTATTGTATTCATTGTTGAAAGGAAAATTTCGTTGGCGTAGTAGCTTCAATAATCTCATGGCATTTACCATAGCATTGTTTTCTGTGGTTTGGCCTCCATGTGTGGTGAAATGTGGGTGAGGGGAAGTTCATTTTCAAACCCTAGGTCGGCATTGAAACCCTCCGCAAAATATCATGTTCTAAGCCACAAATTGAACCAGATAGCTAGGTTTTACCTCCGAGTAACTTCTCTCTTTGAAAGGAGCGTTAATGGAAAAACACAACCAGCTCCTACGTTATAAAAAACAAGCAGTACAACAAATAACCGAAATTAATTTTTTTTTATAAGAAAACAACTGGAATCATCTTAATCCATCAATTCAGTTCGTTCTATACAGGAAGCAAACCTGCTACCAACAGTAAGCAGTTCATTGACACACAGGCAAGAATTACGACCGCTGATAAAGATTGCAACGCATGGGCATCTAAGCACGGAATTGGTGAAGTTGACGCTACTCAACGCATGGAGAAGAAAATGAATGGAAGCAAACTCTATTACCTTCAGCATCAATGTCAACACATGGATAAAAATATATATATATATAAATAAAACATCATCTGTGTGTTTAAACTAGAATCAACGCATCAATATCGCATATTTCTTTCTCAGAACCATTGTGTTCACCGGCTGTGCTACTTAAAAGCATGGAAAACACATGAATGAATACAAAGGAACTGTTCAGATACGGATACTATGCAACACAGGCAGCTCCTAGCTTGTACAAAACAATTGAACAAGCCACAGATTCGAAGAATCCTAAGCCTCGAATTTAAACAACCACATACAAAAACACTGATACAATTTGTTCATAGAATTAGCCAGGAATTAGAGACCTCCCAATTGTAAATTCATGTATAAAAACTAAATGTTAAATGGAAAATGAAGGATTCAAAACCCGGAATCATGGAGTTGCACTACGCCCCCCCCCACCATCTCCTGGTTAGGTATCCAGGCACTGAAACCTATCATGAAATGGAGGAAGGAAAAATAGAGAGCCAAATGATACCAATGTTTTCATAATTGGCAACTCCTTTAACGAAGAACACCCATCAACACATGGCGTCAGAAGCTTTGTGCAAAGTGCCAACCCCTTTTTCATCTTTGCCGTTTATTAGCAAATCCTTCCAAATGGAGGATAATTGCTTTGGACAAAAACCCTCATCGAAAAATAGGGTAGTACAGTCCTTGCAAATGATGAGCAATAGTAACTGGTTTATATTCCACTACTAAATGCGTCCTCCTCTCAGATGGAAATGCACCCTCCTCCACCATTTCCAGCGCCTCTAACCAACGCAGAAAGACAGTAAATGCGCCCTCCCTCACTATCTTGCAGCCTCTATTTAAACTTCAGATCTGCCGCTCCAGCGTGAGCAATCCTGTGCTGGCATTGAATGTCACTTTCACCCGGTGTAAGCCAAACCCTCGCCAGGGAACTTAGCTCAAGTTGCAGGTTGTAGAGCTCCTCCATCTGGAAACGATTGTAAAAAAAATGAGGTATTGGCACGCGGGCATGGAAGGAGTATCACCTCCTTATTTAGCTAAGGACTCGTGGATTACTAGCACATGAGCTTCATGCAGGGGGAGCCTCATGCATGTGGCCGCGTGGCGTACATGCACCATACCTTCACATGAGTAAGGTAGGGCAGCCTTCTGGAAGGTGGATAAAATTTTACGTAACCTTATATTTTAATTTCCAATTGGAGATTCGATGCAGGGACACACTCCGACATCTCACTGGATTGGATTGAAAGTGACAGTGAGTTTATTATATATATAAACCATTAAATTAAAAAAAAAACATATTTAAGATATATTTTTTTCGCAAATTTAAATAATTTTATAATTTTATTTATTTTTAATAATATTTATAAATCTTAAATAAGTTTGAATTATAACTTTGAATAATATCATATATGATAAAAGTGCGGTGCTCTAATCTAAAACACATTGTATAAATTAATTTGAATTTTAAAATACTAATATATTAATAAAACTATTGTTAATATTAGTTAATATCTCAAAATTTAGTTTTTTGGGTTTTTTTTAGTATATTAATAAATTAATCACTCCACAGATAACATCTCAGGATATCTAGTTTTTGGATTTGTTTGAAGGGTGTTTTGAAATGTAATGTCACACCTTCCATTTGGGGTGTTTGATTGCTCTTTATTTTCCACAACATATCTTCTATCAAATTTCTATTTACATGTTTAATGGTCATTTCAAGGGTTTGCAAAGGAAATGTCTATCTTTTTTTTGGTTAGTGAAAATTTTGATTGGAAAACTTTTTAATTGATTTCCAAATACTATCATGAATGCTAAACTCATGCACTAGGATAAAACAAGTTTAGAGGATTTGTTGGATGTTGATTGAAAATCACTTTTAGTTGCAAATAAGTTTGTTTTATACAGTTTGTCACAAAACAGCTCGGGAAACAGTGCAATTCCATTTTAGTTTTTAAATTTTATATAAAAACATGTAAGCCTTATATATTAAAATGGTACTTGTTTGAAACATTGCATGATGGATGGTGATTTAAAAAAAAATATGATAATTTTGTAGTGCTTTTCGGTGTAGCAAAAACATTGTATAAATTAATTTGAATTTTGTAAAATTTGCCACATTATATCGATGTGTATACATCATGTTTACAAACCATTGTGTGTATGGTATAACATAAAACCAATGCGTATTTCTATATAATGTGCTGAAACTAACTAGAAAACATAGTTTTTAACTAGCAATTATTTAATTTATTTGCAAAATATATTTAATAGTTTCTCTATTTAATTATGTAGGGATTTTATTAATAAGCAAAGTTTGGTAGAAGTAGATGAAATAATTCTTATTGCAATGAGCACAACGTGAGTACATCCCAAAAGAGAACAAGCAAGCTATTTGAAATTCTACTATAAAATTAAATTATTTGAATTATTTGTATGTTTAATTAATGTATATTAGTTAATATATGAGATGCAAAGCAAACATTTGAAGAATCTCAATATTTGAGCACTATTAAAATTTGAAAATTATAAAATTTATTAAGCCTTTTATAATTAATTAAGTTATTAATCCTTTTATAATTTATTTAATTAGTCTATTATTTATTTTAAATAATTTATTATAAATTATAAATCCTTAAAGTACTTAATGTATTAAACTTAAGGCATTACCGAGACTTTGATTGATAGTCGAAGAGGCGAGATGGATGTGAAATAAGAAAAACAAGACACTGTTGAGACTAGCATTACGAGCTGAACATTAAGGAACAGACTAAACCCAAAGACGAAATCGTTTAATGAAAGTGACTATGCAAGTTTTATGCAAATATTGACAATTTGTCTCTATGCCTAAATATAAGCATCGCATAACTAGAATTTTATCTCTACAATTATTAGATTGAGATAATAATGGCACAATGTTGTTGAATATGTCAGGAATTATCATGGTTCAAACATGTAGAAGTCGAGGTCGAGGTCGAGGTCAACCACCCTCACCACCACCAGAGACCCCAAGTCAACCACCCTCACCGCCACCACAGATCCCACCACCGACACCGCCAAGGAAAACCTCCATCCCTGAGATGGGGGTGATATTGAGATCCTTGGAAACCATCATGGCCACACTAAATAGACAGTCGGAGAGGATCATAGAGGTAGAAACCACACAGGTGAGCCGAGAAAACTCTGAGAGGGCACAGGGCCCAAGGCAAGAACTGCTTCAGGATATTTCTAGAGAGCTGCAGAAGATCAAAATTCCTGATTTCTTAGGAGGACGACCGGGTAACCACCCCGAAGCATGGCTCGAGGGTATGAAGAGGTGCTTTGCACTAAATGAGTATACCTCAAGTTCCAAGGATAGAATGGCCATCTTCCAGCTAAAGGGAGATGCCCTAAATTGGTGGTCAGACCTTGAGAAACAATTGCATATTACTCCTTTATCTGTTTCATGGGAGTTATTCAAGGAGAGGTTCAACATGAAGTATCTTTCAGCTTATTATAGGGAACAACAGGCGGGTTCCTTTCATGCTTTGGTACAGGGAAACATGACAGTGGAAGAGTATGAAGCTAAATTCATGGAACTGGTAAAGTATGTCCCATACTTGGAATCAGATGATCGACAGGTGGAGCTTTGTGTATGGACTCAACTACAAGATCAGGGCCGCAGTACAGATGTGGAAGCCATCTTCAGTTTCCATGGTATTTGAGTATGCTCGCTATGCTGAGGATATGTCAGATGCAAAGGGAGGAAGCAAGTTGATAGGATCTAAGCAGTATGTTACAGGGAAGGCCCCACGACCATACTTCAGAGGAGGACAATCTAGACCTCCTCCTTATGGTAATAGGTTCACCTTGAGAGGTAACACTTCAGTTAACTCAGTATCGCAGGCTTCATCAACAAACCATGGGAACCGAGGACGAACACAAGGCAATTCCTATAGAGGATCGGGAGGTTTTAGAGGATCTCAGGGAAGGAACACATCCCAGAGGAATCCTCCTAGCAATAGGAAAGAACCACCTAATGTCTCTTGTTGGGGATGTGGAGGTCCTCATTTTTAGTGGGATTGTCCTAAAGGGCAGACCAGCACCAGGCAGAAGGAACGAAAAGAATCCATGGGAAATTATGATAACACTCATCGGATTCATGTAGCTGTTCACAACCACCAGGTAGAACATTAGTCCACCGTCATAGAATCCACTAGTAAAGTAAACAATGTCAAACTTAAAATTTTATCTGATCCTGGTGCAACAGATAGTTTTATTTCACCATATGCATTAGATAAATGTGGGTTGGAAGCCTGCGAGCACGATGATTTTGAATCGGTCGATATGGCTTCAGGGGTTAAACAAGTAGTAGGTCTGAAGGTAAGGGGGTGTCAAGTTGACTTAGGAGTATGCACCACTAAGATGGATGCTTATGTCACCAATTTGGACACCTATGACCTCATTGTCGGCATGGATTGGTTAGAAGGCCATAAAGCTTTCATGGATTGCTATGCGAAGAAAGTCTTGTGCCTTGATGATGAGGGTCGAGCAATTCAAATCCAGGGTTGAAAGAGGAAAATATCCCTCCGTTTCATCTCTGTGGTAAGAGCTAAAAGGTGTTTAAGACAAGGATGTCAGTTGTTTGTAGTTGAGACGGTGAGTGATAGTAAAGGACCTTCCTTGAATTCTTACCCAGTATTATCTGAGTTCAAGGATGTCTTCCCAGAAGAACTTCCACAACTACCTCCAGAACGAGAGCTTGATTTCACGATTGAACTAAAACCCGGTGCAGAGCTGATCTCAAAGACTCCTTATAGAATGACAACCCCTAAGCTTCGAGAGTTACAGATCCAGTTAAAAGAGTTTCTAGACTTGGGACTAATTAGACCTAGTATCTCACCATGGGGAGAACCAGTGATCTTTGTTAAGAAGAAGGATGGATCTTTGCGACTGTGCATAGATTATAGGGATTTGAACAAAGCCATAGTGAAGAACAGGTATCCTATACCAAGAATTGATGACCTATTTGATCAGATGAAAGGCGCATCAGTATTCTCTAAGATTGATTTGCGGTCAGGGTATCACTAGTTTAGGATTAAAGAAAATGACATTTCTAAGACTGCTTTTCGAACTCGATTTGGGCATTATGAGTTCGTAGTAGTACCATTTCGTTTAACCAATGCTCCAGTAGTATTCATGAGCCTCATGAATAGTGTCTTTCAGAATTACTTGGACCACTTTGTTCAAGTATTCTTAGATGACATTCTTATATATTCTAAGAACGAGAAGGAGCACGAGGAGCACTTGTGGTTAGTCTTAACTTTCTTAAGGGAACATAAACTATTTGGTAAATTGTCAAAGTGTTCTTTCTTCGAAAAGGAGATTCACTACTTAGGGCATATCATCTCAGGAGAAGGGATCTCAGTGGACCCAGAGAAGGTGAAGGCCATCGAGGATTGGCCAATACCGAAGAATGTGCATGAGGTGCATAGCTTCATGGGATTAGCAGGGTATTACTGAAGATTTGTAGAAGGATTCTCCAAGATTGCAAAACCCATCACCACCTTGCAGTGAAAGGGAATCCGATATGAGTGGACCAATGAATGTGATGCCGCTTTTGCTGAATTAAAGAGATTGCTGATGAGTGCACCAATCTTACGGGTACCAGACATGGATAAAGACTTCATGGTATGTACTGATGCCTCGAAGCAAGGGTTAGGAGCAGTTCTAATGAATGAAGGTGGGGTAATAGCTTATGCATCTCGTAAGTTGAAGCCTCATGAGGAGAAATATGCCACACATGATCTAGAATTGGCAGCAGTAATGCTGGCACTAAAATTATGGAGACACTACCTGGTTGGCAGAAGTTTCACACTTAAAATAGATCATCAGAGTTTGCAGTATAATTTTACACAAAGGGATCTAAATGCTAGACAGCGATGATGGAGTGAATTCATGAGTGAGTATGACTTTGGTATCTCATATATCAAAGGAAAGGAGAATGTGGTGGCAGACGCTCTAAGCCGAAGGCCGAGGATTTTCTCCTTAATTCCCTTGAGAGTGGATTTGAAAGAGAAAGTGCTCCAACAACTCTTAGGAGATGGCTAGTATATAAAGGTAACCTCAAATATTCAGAGTGGGAAGAAGAGTGATTCGAAGTATTATGGGTACCATATTGAGGAAGATGGGTTGCTGCGGTACCATGGGAGGATGTATATCCCTAAAGAAGGTGATCTCAGGGAAGCAATCCTTAGAGAGGCCCATAGGGCACATTATTGTGTGCACCCTGGAGTGAAGAAGATGTATGCAGAAATGAAGAAGCTCTTCTTATGGGATGGTATGAAGAGAGATGTAGTGAATTTTGTTTTGAAATGCCTAGAATTCCAGGAAGTCAAGGTAGATCATCGACACCCAGTCGGTCTCTTACAGCCTCATGATATTCCTGAGACTAAATGGGAAGTCATTTTCATGGACTTCGTTGTGGGATTGCCCCTCACATCCTCGAGACATAATGCTATACTCGTGGTGGTCGACAAACTGACCAAAAGTGCCCACTTTATTCTAGTTAGAGACACTTATGATGTGATGAATGTAGCAAGGGTATTCATAAATGAAATTATACGCCTTCATGGAGTTCCAAAGAAGATAATTTCGGACCGAGACCCTAAGTTTACATCCAAATTTTGGACAAGCATGCAGTCAGCATTAGGAACCCAGCTGAACTTAAGCTCAGCTTATCATCCCGAGATAGATGGGCAGACAGAGATGGTGAATCAGGTGATGGAGGACATGCTTAGGATGTATGTTATGGATCAGCAGACACAGTGGGAGAAATATCTTCCTCTAGTAGAGTTTGCACATAACAATAGTCATCACAGCTCCATTGGTATGCCTCCATACCAAGCATTGTATGGGAGACCTTGCAGGACTCCACTCAGTTGGGACAGGTTGGAGGATCGTGTTTTAGTCGGTCTTGAGTTGCTTCAGGAGATGGAAGAGCAAGTGGTATAGATCAGGAAGTGGCTTAAGGAAGCACAGGATAGACAAAAGAGTTATGTTGATGCACACAGAACTGATAGAAGTTATGAGGTAGGGGATTACATATTTATATGCATCCGACCGAATAAAAGTACCATTCGGTTTGGATATGGGACCAAGTTGTCACCTCGCTTTATAGGGCCATTCGATATTCTTGAAAGAATCAGACTTGTAGCTTATCATCTTGCACTGCCACCCCACTTGTATAGGACTCATAATGTATTTCATGTTTCAGTATTGCGACATTACATAGCCGATGAGTCTCACAATATTCATTGGAAGGACTCACAGGTCTCGGACGAGGGAACCTTCATGGCCAAACCATTACGTATACTGGATCATAGAGTTCGATAGCTCCGTAGTCGACACGTGGACCAAGTTAAGGTCCAGTGGGACAAGTATAGCCCAGGATCTGCTACCTGGGAGGACACAGAGACTATGCGTTGAGATTTTCCCTCACTATTTTGACCATAACTTCGGGACAAAGTTTCCTAAAGGGTGGGTGTATGTAGTGCCCCATATTTTGACTCAGGCTTATTTATCACTCAAACTTATTACACTATATTAATTATTATCTGTGGACTCAACTATACTTCATAAACTATATTTTGGCATGTTATATGTGATTATTTACTGATGTTATGATGTTATGAGGATTATGCTCTAATTATGTTATTATGATGTTATCATCCTTATATTATGCTTTGATCATGATGTTACGATGATTAACATGCCTATGTAGATGCTTTGATTATGATGTTATAATGATTATCATTTATATGAAATTATTGTGCTTATGCGATTATCATGCAGTAGTCGTCATCAGATTCATTTTTTCATAACAAAGACATATAGTTGATTGTAATCCTTGGTATGATGTGATATGTATGATGTGGTACATGGGAACCCATCCATGATGCGATTTATTTTGTGATTTTATGTGATGAAAGGAAATAATGTCGATAATATGGACCAGCTATTGATTTAATACGGTTATGAATGCATGTTTGCATAGTGCTAACCTGCATGGTACAGGGGCTATATGATAGCCAAGTGTGTGATGCAAAGTATGACTCAATACATATCTTGAAGAAGAGCCTTAATTGCCAAGTGATGGTACGATGACACATACCAATAAACTCGATAGCAACGCAGTATGGTTTGATGAGTATATACCCAGTATGTTGAGAGGGATGGATGCATTTCCCACCCTAGGTCACTTTGATACCCGAGGTCGTGGGAGTGCAGTGCTGAGACACACTCCCCAAGTTGTTGTGATGATGATGGTCGGATGCTTGCTAGGAGAGGCTAGGTCCGCTAGTTAGCCGACGCTACCGCTCTCAGGTTCTATGTGGGAAGGTCAGTACAATTGGCATCCACTTTGTACTAGCAGAGGAAGGATAGGGAGGATGCGGACGTAGGTTAGGATGGTTTGACATATTAGTTATTATTGTTGAGTGTTGGACATTTATGATACCGGATTAGTGATGTTAGGTACCAATCTTAATTAACTGATTAATAAGAACATAACTGTTAAATAACTTTGAATGTCAAAAGAAATCATATTATATCTGTATATTGGTCTTGTTACGTGAAATATTAATTGTATCAGCTAGAATTTAGGGGTTTTTGCTATAGTACATGTGCAGCCTGTGCATGTACTGGCCATGCATGCACACCTCACACATGCACACTAGTATGAAATATTAATTGAAAAACATTAAATAGTTGGATGGGTTAACTAAGTAATTGTGATTTATTTAAACCTGTAAATGTACCTTATTTATTATAAATCATTGTGCGGGGGGGGTGGGGAGACTTAACAAACATAAACATGTCGATGTTATCATTTCAATCAATTAATAATAATACCACAATTAGTTATTATTGATTAATAATAATAATTGTTATTTTATTTTGTTGTCATTATCTATTATTAATATTGTTTATTATTAAGTACTTATTATTAGGTTATTAACAACATATAATAATTTACAATACCATTATTACCATTATTTTACCATTTAGCATAAAACCTTAAACAAACAATATTTGTGTAATTTTATGACAACTGGTTATGTTTTAAATTTACACGTTCAGTTCAATAGGATAAACATCTAGTAATTTCCCACCATCTCATTCGGGGTGAAAATTGTACAATTCAAGAAAAATTAATTGTGTACAATGAATGTCTTAATAAAAACCTGAACTAGTTGAACTGCCCAAGAAAAGAACTAAATAAAACTTATTATTTTAAATATGAAGGAGGCGGTGGAAGAAAGGAAGGGAAGGAGGTATAAGGTGGGGGATCGAATGGTTGAAGGGGGGGATTATTTTTTTGGCAGAGCATCTTGAAGAAGAGAATTTTTACAGAAGAAGAGAGTAAGGAAGGTGATGGAACAGGAAGGGAAGAAAACTAGAGGAGGGGGTTAACTCCAGAGAAAGAATTACACTCATCAAAGGGAAGTTGCTATCAGGTTTATCGGCACATGGGCTCGGGGGATAAGAAACCCGTCGGTTTCCTAGGGCCAGCAGGATCAATGCTGGTCGGTAGGGTGGATCATCCGAATTGGCATCAAGGCTCACACAGGCTCAGATGAAGGAGATGTTAGTTTTTCAACATTTAAGCTAGCATTATGTTAAGATCTTTTCACTGAGAGAATAACAAGCACAACAATCACATAAGCACATCACAAGAGACAAGATACACAAAGATTTTAGGAGGGGAAACCATAAATGGAGAAAACCCCTCAACTTCCTCTAAGATAGTATCACCACAAGATGTGATCCCAAAACAGTAAGATGACCTCCCAACACAACAGCAGCCTTCTGTCTTCTGTCAAGCCAAAGTATTTCCTTCTCCAAAGGTGCGCCACACTTGAGAGAGCAAGTGATGTATGTCACAAGTGATAAATAGAGAGACTCTCACTCTCTATTTATATTCTTCTGTTGACTTGAAGTGCACTCAACCATGTAGGCTTAACTTATAATTAATTACTTGAGCCTACACCTTAATTAGTGTATAATAACCCAAGTTCCCCTAAACTGTGGGGAATTACCTAATGACTTGATATGACTTGTTTACATTATTAATCCTCCCAATCGAAACATCGGGGCATGACCACATGACTCAAATACATAATAGAAACATCCTGGAATAAACATCGGATTACAATATATGAAATACATAGAAGAATACATTCCGAAGTTACATATACATCAACACTCCCTCTTAACTAGGAAGGTATTCTTTCGACACAATTTTTTAGCACTGGTCTTCTTCTCTGCATCAACTGGATCATCTTCGTCTTCAAGTCATCTTCATATTCAAGTCATTTTCGTCTTCAAGTCATCTGGATCTGGATCATCTCTCGATCTGGATCATCATAAAATGGCATCACTAGGTCTAGATCATTACTCAATCTAGATCAACATCACTGGACTGGATCTGGATCATCACTAGATCTGGATCATCTCTCTGGACAGGATCTGGATCATCACTCGATCTGGATCATCTCTCTGGATAGGATCTGGATCATCACTCGATCTGGATCATCTCTCTGGATAGGATCTGGATCATCACTCGATCCGGATCATCTCTCTGGACAGGATCTGGATCATCACTCGATCTGGATCATCTCTCTGGATAGGATCTGGATCATCACTCGATCTGGATCATCACTGCTGGATCTCTCGGAGTCATAATAACTGGATCTGGATCATAGCTCGATCTGGATCTCCACTGGTCATCATCAAGTGTGTACTATCTTGTCATAGGAAGTTCTACAGAGCCAGCCCTATTTCTTGCTGGATGTAGGCCCACCACCTGCAGGTCTTCATCATCACTGGCCATACTGGAGAATCCTCAGTACTTATTACGTGCGTCACAAAACCTCGAAAGAACATCCCAGGACTGATTACGGGCACACAGCCCAACCTATAGGATCTCCCAGGGCTCTGAATTACATGTGACCTCACCACAAAACCTCGCAAGAGCATCCCAAGACTGATTACGGGCACACAGCCCAACCTATAGGATCTCCCAGGGCTCCGAATTACATGTGGTCGCACCACAAAACCTCGCAAGAGTATCCCAGGACTGATTACGGGCACCCAGCCCAACCTATAGGATCTCCCAAGGCTCTGAATTACATGTGGTCTCACCACAAAACCTCGCAAGAGTATCCCAGGACTGATTACGGGCACACAACCCAACCTACAAGATCTCCCAGGGCTCCGAATTACATGTGGTCTTGGAAAAACCTCGTAAGAGCATCCCAGGACTAATTACGGGCACACAGCCCAACCTATTGGATCTCCCAGGGACCGAATTACATGCCATCTGCACAACCTGACTGAGTGTTCCTGGTAACTGACAAGGTGCCTCCATTCCTAGAATGGAAGTTTCCCTTACATCTGTCCTACTCGACAGAATGGCTAGCACTTATATCTGACATGGAAGGAACTAAGTCCTATGAACAGAATGGATCTGCCCTTACATCTGACCTGCTCGTCAGAATGGCACAATCCCATCCAATGATGGAAGACTCTCAACCACACTGAAGAGATATTTCTGCACTTACATCTGACATGGAAGGAACTAAATCCTTTAGCCATGAACAGAATGGCACAGCCCTTACATCTGACCTACTCGTCAGAATGGCTCAATCCCATCCAAGGATGGAAGACTCTCAACTACAATGAAGATAGATTTATGCACTTACATATGACATGGAAGGAACTAAATCCTTTAGCCATGAACAGAATGGCA
>LPNX010998588.1:484459-571795 GCA_001517045.1 Pseudotsuga menziesii | reverse complement strand
GTCATCACTTGTTCTTCGGAACAAGTCTTCATCCTTCTTTGCTTGTAGGCGATTATGTATGCGATCTTTCCTACAAGTCAAATGCATTTGCATGGTTAGAAACATTTCGTAAGGAAAATTCATATTGGCAAATTCTTATGTATAAATATATGATCATGCATCTACTTTAGCCAATACAACATTCATCCATATCTCACTAAAACTTTCTAGATGCCTTCCATCTCTACCAGGACAACATTGAGATTGTGCACTAATCCAATATGTCAGCAAAGAGGTTTCATTCTAGATAAGTAGCAATGGATAATTTGTATAGCACCATGAGCTACTTACCCATCACATGCATATTAGTAGTATGCTGTCATTAATGCAAATATCCTATCATGCATAATACAACAACTCAATATAAACAAATGCATAACAAAATAATATAATGAAATGACAATTGAATACTTATCTTTATTTGTTTCGAGGGTAGACTCCTTCTTGAGCCTTCAGCTTCATCGTCTTCTTCATTCATTGTCACATCATTTCTTATCCAAATGCTGAGGCGGAAAAGAAGTTCTTCAAGAGTTGAGTTCTTCATATTCCTCATTGCTTGAGGGATCTTCTTTTCTTATGATTCAAGCTTCTTCTTCTTCCCAAAGTTTGCTTAAAGTAATCACTTCCTTCTGGAACACATTCCTTGAATGAATGAATTCCACGATCCTGGGAGGCCATTCAAGGTGGCCATCATCACTTCCGCATTCTTCACTTTTGCTTCAAGTTGTTCTTTGATTTGAGAGACTCTTATGACTGCATGGTCTCTGCATTCTGGATCTTCACATTCTTCAACTGGTTTCTTTAGGTCATATTCTGACTTTGTTCTTCCCTTCAAATAGCTTGAAATTCAGGAAGACCTTCAACAGCATTGCTTGCAATAGGTAGTGCTCTGTAATGCACATGTGCAAGCCTTCTATGACAAAGCTCATTTGGCTCTACATGGATCAAGGCTTGTTTTGGATGGCCCTTCAATTCAAACAAGCCTCCTTCTTGTTCTCCAATCACTACCGCATCATCGATAGTCTTTCCTTTTGGCCATATTATGACTTGACCATCTATGAATGCCACCCGCATTCCTTTTGCATCTAATGCTGAAATGGAGAGAAGGTTCTTTTTCAATCCTAGCACAAACAATACTTCTTTCATTGTTAGAGACTTACCAGAGTCTAGCTTGTATGAAGATTCCCCACTACCTTTTATTGGATATTGGTAGTCATCTCCTAGTTTCACCTTGTGAGGTGATTCATGTTCTGATAGTCTTACAAAGGATTCCTTGAATCCCATCATATGTTTGGAAGCCCCACTGTCTATAAGCCAATCATCACTTCCATGAGTAATGTTACCTATGAGAGATGATATTAGAACATATTCATCCTTGCTTGAAGAATCTTCTCTTTCATATCTGGATCCCTTTCTAGATGGTTCATCATCCTCTGCAGCATGAGCATGATGTCTTCTTTGGCCTCGTCTCCCTCTGAAACTGGAACCTCCATCGATTTGAGGTGTCCATCCTTGTCCCGGAGTTCGTTGATCTAGGGTTTGTCACAGAAACCCTAATTTTCAAAACTTGGAATATTTTATATCTGATTGGATAAACAGATAGATCTCTTTAAATGTAGCTGTCCAATGTACTCCTTTTCTGAAAACAGTGAAGGGAAACTCCCGGAACAGGAAGCCCTAATTTTCTGATTTCTTCTGCAGAAATTCCTATTACTATTTCTGTGATATCTCCGAAATTACTAATCCTCTGTGTCTGAAATTTATCACTGGGTTAACCTCGCATGTCCCTAATCCAACACCATAGGTTTAATCAGAATTGGTTTCACCATTTGGGATTTATGATCATTTTCCCAAGGTGACCATTTACTGGACTGTTGAGAACAGTGAAGTTGTATGGCATGACACGTGTCACTGGTTCATCTTCTGAGTCTGAACTTTGTACCACAGAAATTACAGTTTGTGACCTTTCTAGAACATCTTTAGAAATTCCATTTGGACCTCTGTAGCCCAAGATATTTCAGATCTTCCCAGGTGTCCTGTTTATGGATGATTTCTGGAAGATGATGGAACCCTAACTTGTAGAGATCATATCTCCCCGAATATAGCGAATCAGAGGCTTACCTTTGGACACAGTGTTCATCAGGATTGTATCTTCGGCCCCTGCAATTGTCAAATTTTGATACTTCTCCAATCTCGGAATATAGCGACTGTACCAAAACTTAGCAGTTTTATTATTTAGGGTTTCTCCTAGCTCAGGGTCAAACTAGGGTTTGACTTTCCCGGAGTTTCACCCAACCAAATTTATTGATCCAGGTCTTTAAATTTCGGTTTTGATGAGGAGAACAATCCTATGCTAGTATCACTCAAAAATTCCTCTTCTGTAGAAATCCCTAATTTCCAAATCGAAACTGAAAATGCTTGAAATTGAATTTTGCATCGACAGAAAGATGCACCCTTCAATGGAGAGTCATCCTAGAATACATTTGCTGAAAATATGTGGAGGAAGATCCAAAAAATAGGAAGCCCTAGTTCCTGTAGCTACACAATGTCTTCTTATTAGGTTAGCTCTGATACCATGTTAGTTTTTCAACATTTAAGCTAGCATTATGTTAAGATCTTTTCACTGAAAGAATAACAAGCACAGCAATCACATAAGCACATCACAAGAGACAAGAGACACAAAGATTTTAGGAGGGGAAACCATAAATGGAGAAAACCCCTCAACTTCCTCTAAGATAGTATCACCACAAGATGTGATCCCAAAATAGTAAGATGACCTCCCAACACAACAGCAGCCTTCTGTCTTCCGTCAAGCCAAAGTATTTCCTTCTCCAAAGGTGCGCCACACTTGAGAGAGCAAGTGATGTATGTCACAAGTGATAAATAGAGAGACTCTCACTCTCTATTTATATTCTTCCATTGACTTGAAGTGCACTCAACCATGTAGGATTAACTTATAATTAATTACTTGAGCCTACACCTTAATTAGTGTATAATAACCCAAGTTCCCCTAAACTGTGGGGACTTACCTAATGACTTGATATGACTTGTTTACATTATTAATCCTCCCGATTGGAACATCGACGCATGACCACATGACTCAAATACATAATAGAAACATCCCGGAATAAACATCGGGTTACAATATATTAAATACATAGAAGAATACATTCCGAAGTTACATATACATCAACAGGAGAGGCCAGGCTACATGAGCAGGATTCAAGGACTATCTTTAGCTCACTAAGGTTCAGGTATTTTTCGGTGAACCCTCTCGTTATTTTACAAATAAATGAATCCTAAAAAATCAAAATAAGAGTAAATTTCATTTTGCTACTAAAGTTTAGGACTTAGTGCTCTGCCCTGCAAGCAAAGCATTACATATCAAATCCATTTGTTGGTCACTCTGAATGAGTTTCTCTTCAGTCATGTCTCTCGACATAGCTACATCTTTGGTAAGAGTAGGAAATAGTGATTTTATAAACTAATCTGCTAAGAATTGATCTAGGATTTCTTCTTTGATAAACCTTCGGTGCCTCGTACACTCGTGTATATGATCAGAGATGTGAGTAGAAGTGGATTGCTGAAGCAAATTGAATAGTTCAGTACCCATCTCATAGCAGATAGGTAATTGAAAATGTGTCAAAAATACCATGGCTAAAGATGAAAAATATGTGAATGTATTACGTGGCAATTCAATATACCATTTCATAGCGGTTCCCATGAGGGTCCGCTGAAACAACCTCAACCTAATACTATCATCGACTAGAGAATTGGATGAACACCATCAATGAAATGTCATCATATGATTTGACAGATCATCCCCTAATCTTCCATCAAATTTGGGTATATCTGAAGGAAGCTTGGTTGGTATGGTTGACCATCCACTCATATGTGGAACAGGATCATTGGTCATCCAGGATAGATCCAATAGATTCAATGTGGCTATAAACAATGATCTAATAGGTGTCATCATACGTGTTTAATATGTGGGTGGAACTTGATAGTTCCATTGACCTGGGGTATGATTTATGTTCCATGGTGGATTTCCTCCTTGATTGGAAGGATCCCAAAAAGATTGGTTATTCCCAAGAGTTTTCCCATTCCATTGCAGGATGACATTGAAAGGTGAATTACCTCCTTGTGGATGTGGACTCCAACAAGGTTGATAGTTTCCTGTGATTTGACCATTCCAAGGATATTGTCCTTGTAATTAAGAAGTATTCCAATGTATATTCCCCCCTATGGAGGAAGGTTCCCGAAATATTGGTTACTTCCGAAACCCATACTACTAGAGCTTAAGATAAGATTCATAGGTGGAATTCCCCCTGGCATAGTGGTCATTGGAGGTGTAGGGTTACCCCTTGAAATTATGCTAGGATTAGTAGGAGGATAACCTCCCGAGACATTTCCACTCATTTGTGGATGATTTCTCCAATTAGTGTTCATGTTCCAAGGTCCATTTCCGCCACTAGGAATATTACCATTCCAAAGTGTGTGGTTTCATCCAGAAGTGGAACCTAGACAAGAATTAGTTTGAATAAAAGGATTCAAATTTACCCCTTGTGAGTTTTGACCTTGATTAACCCCACCATATGGGAAACCCATATTTGGTAAGGTACACCCTGTAGTAGGGATACTTGTATATGAAGTGGATGTACCTCCAGGATTGGAATTTGGAACTGTACCAATTGGCACATAAGTGCTAGTTGAACTTATGTTAATAGCATTCATACTAACTATTGATGTCCTCATCGAGGTTGAATTGGAGGTATTACCTCCTCCAGTCACCATTTGACGTTTTGCTGGTGTGGTTCCTGGAGCTCCTAGAAAGGAAACATGATTGAATGTAGGATTTTGCATATTATTCAAATATGGGAAAACATGATTGAGGTTAGCTGATGATTCATTTACTGCAAGTATCACTGGATCTGAAAGAATCAAAGATGGATTGGCCGGATCAACTGTATGGTTTCTATCATTTCAATTTCAAATGGAGCAAGATTATCAACTATTTTTGTAAATGTTTCAATATTGGGTTGATTTTGATCTTCTCTATTATTGTGAATTGAAGTTAAAAATGGGCCAGTTTCACACTCTTTATGTATCTGTCTCTATGTTTTATTGGGGCCTTCAATTTCTGGTGACTCACCTCGCTGCCACCGTAATTGGCGGATCGAGAGAGAAGCCACTTTGACTTTTGAATTTTTAGAATTGAAAAATATATATGAAAAATGTAATCAACCAAGTCTAGAGGCAATCTAGACTCCAAATAGAAACAAAAGTGTCCACACCACTGAAAAAATCCCTAAGGAAGCAACAAGCAAGATTCTTCCTGAAAAAACCGAGGTTTAGTGGAAATTTGAATTTTTAGAGGGCCTTCCAAAACTAGTAGCTCTTGAGGGATATTAAGCCTCAATAATTACTAAATGGTGAAGGTACGAGAAATAGTTACACTATTCATCAATCACCAGGGGTGCAAGTGTTAGCTCTTGAGTCTTGGCTACTCACCCTCTTAAGGAGATGAAACAACCTTGTGTCTATATCAGTAATTTCAAGTGTCCCCCACTCAAAATTGCCAGTGTGATTCCCTAGGAAAAGAAACTATGGTTACCACTTCACAATTGGTGACCAGGTAGAACAGTCATTAGTCTAGGATAACTCATATAGACTAGCTATCTTAGAAAAGCGATGTCACCTCGAGGACTTTTCACTTAACCAAGACACTATAATGTGCTCATATCCCACCAAAGAAGCAAGAGGGGAGATACCACCCTTACTAATTCAGGTTGACCTCATGCTTGACGCTTGTGTTAGAAGCGTTTTCCTGACTAGCACTTTTTTCTACTAATGGTTCATCTCTCTTTAATCAATGCTAGTTTCAAAGTTTCGTGGCTTTGGAGTGTTAACTCATAATCTTAACCCAAATACCTAGCGTAATCTTGTTGGTGATATCAAAAGATAAAATATTGATTGTTTTTAGATTAAGCGTTGATTTTTAAATGTAATTCAATTAGTTTCAATGAGTGGTGGTGAAACTAATGATGTTTTGACTTATGCTAGTGAACCAAACCAATGCACATATGATTTTAATCCTAAATTTTCATTCAATGAAATCTTTATACTAAAAGAAGGTTAAGAGTTTTTTCAGAGAGCCTTTCACACATGCATGTATTTCCTTTTCCTACAAAAACAAATATCCCTAACTCAATAAGAATTTTCAATAAAATAGGGTTATGAAATTTTTTTGGTGATCTTCACTATTAAATTTGAGGACCACTTTCTCATTCACAGGACCGCTTGAAAGAGCAAGTGAAGAGGATACTTGTGGTATTCGAAATGTATTAGTTATAATTTCAAATTGTGTGGCAAGTTAGCAAGGTTATTTGACTTCGAAAATTGGGGCCTAAAGATTCACTTATTGAAATAATGTGTCATGTCTTTTAATTTTCCAAGATTTTACTTATGCAAGTATGAGATAAAAATGATACCGTGAGACAAAATTTCATATGTTCAATGACGAACTAACGAACCTAAATTATAATAATTTTACAAACTTTCAGATCTGATCATTTTTAAAGGAAATTTGACCAATGCTAAAAACAATTACTAGTTAAAGTGTTTTTCTACCTTTTCGAGGAGGTTTCCAAGATTTCCAAATTTGAAGGAAAAAGGTCCTAAAGCTTTAAAAAATGATCCTAAAATATATTAAGAATACTCCATCAGCGTTTTGAAATTCAATTAAGGTTCTGCAAGGTATGCAAAGAACTCAATTCAAAGCCAAAAAACAGAGTTTTCAAAAGAATTCAAACTCCAACCATATGCACACAAAACTCAAAAACGACTTCCACAAATATTTATAATTTGATCAAAGAGATGTAAGTAATGTCTAAAACCTAATTTATGATATTCCTAATACATCTACAACAGTAAAAAGCAACCAAAATGACCCAAAATTGCAGATCTGGCCATCAAAAATCAAGAACCATGATTTTTTCAAAAAACATGCAAAATTTAAAAATCCTTCAGAAGAGACCTTAAATATTGCTAAAAGGGAGGTAAATGCAGTGGAAAACCTAATTTGGAAGACTCCTAAGGAACATACAATGACAAAAATCAATCAAATTGACCCAACAATGCAGATCTGAACCTCAAAAAATTCAAGAACCGTGATTATACCTCACTACGGGAACCGCCTATCTGTATTGAAGAACAGAGTGGTCGTACCGCTCATAGGAAACCCAAAAAGGGAATTTCCGGGGCTGGTAACACTCTCTATACACTAGGTAAAGGCGTTACCATGCTTAGGGAAAAAAAACACTAGATTTGAGTCATTTTTAAAAAAAAATGCAAAGTTAAAGGTGGGATTAGGCCGGTTTTGACCTCTAGATCTAATCTAAAGCTTCGTAAGACAAAAAATAAGCATGCATAAAAGGATTTGAAATGAAAGATACACCCAAAGAATGGGAAATCTCAAGAAAACTTGTTTCAAGAGAAAATCCCCTTAGGCCCTGTTGGCAGTCAGCAACAACCACTTCATTTTTCTTTAGGATGAAGGGGGATCAGCTCTCTTTTATGATTTACCATTAAAAATGATAAAAGAGCACCTTTAGAATCTTCGATTATTAAGGTACTCTCAATTGTAGAAGAGTCAAGTGACATATTAGAGGTTTATGAAAATATGTTTATAAACTTGATAATTAGCAGCTGTCAGTTTCATAAATTTTTATATAATCAATTCTATCATTAATTAATCTATTTGATTATATATGTTGATTTAAGAAATTTAAAGGGATAGTATGCTAATTGGGGTTCAACGAAAACACATTTTTAAATTGTTTGAAGCTGGTTATTGATAAGATATTATAAGTTCTTAAAATATCTAGAACTAAAGGTGAATTATTAAATTAAAATTTTTATTAGACCTAAAAGTTCACATTATATATGTAACTTAATATCATATAATTATTTTGTAAAAATTGTATATATAGTTAGTAAAAAAGCAAATAAATGAATATCATTTTGAAATCTTCATATGTCATAGTTTTATAGCTTAGTATCCTATAAAATTTGATTTGGGATATTAATGGATGGGATTTTGTAAAGTTTTAAAACTATATTTCAAAATGAGATTTTATGTATATACATGGCTTAAATGTTAATTCGGATCATTAGTTAGTTGTATTGCAAAAACATAAGGATTTACTGTTTTGACACTATGTTGTCATGTTAATAAACACAACCACCTTTCACGTATAATCTGGAGGAGATCATCAATTGACCGTTTTATGAGGATACATGACCCATATGTCAAATAATTAACACCTGTTACTTGGATCGCTGCGTTGGCATGAATATTTAGCTAACACCTTTCGTTTTAATTGACAGCTGTGAATGTATTAATGAATCGTATCAGCAGGATTTAATGTTGTATATGACTGATAACCATTCCATTTCATGATGTTGTACGAGCTCATCATGACAAATTGTGTGTAATCAATGTCTCGATTTATGATTCATGAATCGAATGATCCCTGATATGTAGAATTGGTTAAGATTTACAGTTAGTCATGGTTAGTCATGCATTTATCATAGCAAAACGTTGGTTGTAGTGTTCATCATCTCTAAATTCGGTTAAAATGGCCAAACTTGGAGCCCTCATCTCTGTCAGGCATGAAGCATGTGAGGATTTGACATTTCGCATCATGTCTTTTACCTGGGTGCCTATCCCTTCCCTCTTCACAACTCCATTCATTCCATTTCATAATCAGGATAGTAGTGAGGAAGCCATGGCTCTGCTTAGTTGTTTTGAAATCTCAAGGTTAGAGCTTGTTGAAGCTGATGAGAAAGTTTCCCTACTATTTGAAAAGGTTGGATGGGGTCAGTTCTTTAGGTGCTTTAATGGCCATAACATGGAGGTTACCAAACAGTTTTCTCTGAGTTTGAAAGAAAACGTAGCATAGATTGGGGATTTCAAGTTTATCATTGACGAAGACAAAATTGCAGAGGCTACGAAGCTCCCACAATCTGGAGAGCGATGGTTTAAAGGTGGGAAAGTGAATAAGAAGAAATGTCAGTCCTTGTTATTTCCTTTGCCGACCAGTGCAAGACTGAAGATTGGGGTTTCGGTCAGGTTTCTGAAGCCAGAATGGCGAGCATTCTACGAGATCTTGGTCAGGTACGTATCATGCGATGGATGATTTTCTCACCTACATTATTATCACCTATGACTGCTATTAGCATTAAAAAGATGTAAACTTAATCTGCCACTTTACCTATGGCAAAGTCTGAAAAAAATGTCGCATTCGGTTCAAAGTTTCGGTAATCCTGATAGAAATCTATTTCATCATGGTTTAGTCAAAATTATAATACAGCATCAACTATCTCTTAATGGTAAATCGTGGGATGAGTTTTTAATTGAATGTCAATTAGGGCCGACTCAATATTGGCCAAACCCTCCCCCAAAGACCTGTAGGAAATGAAAGGCTACTGTAAAATCCGAAGTGAGTAATGTTCATGAGGCTGAATCAAAGGATAAAGAGCTTCAGGAAGCCAATCCACCCATAAATACTGGTACCAGTGATGATGGGGTCGGGAACGTAGCTCCCTGTTACTCTGAAATAACCTTGAACCAATCCCCATCTGACAAACGTTGTAGTACACCTACAAAGACAGGGGACAGGTTAACCAAAAACGAAGATGTTAACACTGTTGATTATAAAAACTTCTCTGAGCTAAATACTCCTCGTAAACATGGTGATGAGTCTATGCATAAAATAGAACAACTAGCACATGTATGCTGTGACAGAGAGGGTTTTGAATCAAAAAATATTGTGTTTGTTCATTCGAGGAGAATTACTAGAAGCATGAACAATACACCTACAACTTTTGTTCCTATGACTACTCAACAGAGTACTCAGCCAGTGATTGTACATCTTGAGGAGGATGTTCCGTTGTTGGTCCCCAAAACTAATTATATGGATGATCCTACTCTTATAAAGAATAATAGTGCAAAATTTGCTAAAGACATTATAGATTTGGGTAAGGCAGAAGTTGCTCCATCGTGTATGGACGCCTATGGTTCAGGCCCCGAGCCATATTTTATGAGTTTTCCATCACCTAGTGAAGACATAGGTAATCTTGATTCTTCCCAGGTAGCTGATTCGTGTCATGACAAAGAGGAAGAAACTCTCCAATAGGTCCTGGACAGGGTATATGAGACTAAGATAATAGAATTGAAAAATGAACTTAAATAGTGTCAAGCCAATGCAGATTTAAAGGAGGTGGAAAATAAGACGTTCAGAGAAGAATTATTAAACTGGATTAATAGGTGGAAAGAAGTGAACATCAAAAAGAACCAATACAAGAAGGCAAAAAAATCAATGATAGGTACAAATCAACATTTGCTTGAACAAGTAGAAAACAAAAAGCTAGTGATCATCAGGCTTAAAGCGAGACTAGCCGAAGCCAGAAGAGTGGTCGATTTACAAAATAGAACCTGATGATTATTTCCATTTTCAGTTATATGGTTTTTCTCTCTGTCAACAGGTAATAAAAATTTTTTTTTGCATGCCTGTAAAATCACAGATTTTACAGGAACGCATATAAATTATGGTTTCTTTTGTTATTTTTGTTAAAATTGGTTTTTAATAAGATGTTTTTGTTTTTTTAAAACAAGTGGGCATGTCATCGTTATCTTCTACAATTTCAGGACGTTTCTAATAATCTAGATTTCAGTTGGAAGACGTGGATGTGTATTGAAGACTGGAATTTCGACACAGCCACGAATTTGCCAGTTCCTTTAAACCAACAAATGTTTCAAGCTAGTTGTTTTTATTGTTATCTTCTAGTGACAAGTGTCTAATGAAAAGAGATTCAGTACTCTTTGATAGTGATAGGAATCCTATAGTATTGCATATAGCATTTATGGGAAAACTGAATCGAAAGACTAGTAGTATTATATAAGCTAGTAATTTTTATGAGATCGTGGATGAAGTGACTGAAGAGAAACATATTCGAAATATTATTTTGATACTAGTTTTGTTCCTGGCTGAAGTTTTATCTTTGGAAATGGGATGTGACTGGAAATCTCCAAGTTGATATCTTAACTGGTATTATTTTGGATACTCTTTATATTTCAGTATATAATCTTCTATTTTTAACATTAATATAGTATACTTGGTTATTCTTGTGTTTATTAATCAGTATTACACTTTTTCAACACAACATTGTATTCAAATTAATATGTTATTGTAATTGAATCAATTAGTGTTTCTACTAAGAATTCAATATATAATGATATATATATTCATGTCTGTTTGATCTCATTTGTATTTTTGCAATGATCTCATACTGAACATTATTTATTATTAAAATATCTAATGTTAGTTATTATTTGTTAATTAATTAGACATTTCAGAAAATTTGAAGTAATTATTTATTTCAGTTTCTCTGTCAAGTTATTTTATAGCAGAATGATTTAGTGTGAATGGTTTAAATATTTTTGTTTAGATCTTACCCCTTATCTTTCTGTTCATCATTATATTAATTAATAATTAATATAATATTCAAAATCCCTCTCAGCTGAGATAGGATAGATAGGATAGTCAAGATAGTTCAGTTATTATTATCCTAGTATAGTTTACATTTAACAGTTGTTAAATAGAATTTGTGTAATTTTTAGAATAATTTTAATAGTCTTTTATATTTAGAAAATCAAATATAAAAATATTCAAAAATCAAAGACTTTCCTTAAGAAAGCAAATGTAGGATAACTTAGGTAGTTGAAAATAATTTTAGGGTTTATTTAGACAGAAATAATATTAGGATAGATTTTTACTGAATTTTAGTTTCTCCTTAAAAGAAAAAATCAGTTGGTAGCAGGACCAGAAGCTACTTTAATTTTATTGTGTGGGCTTAATCTCCTTGTTGGTCTAGGTCAGAAAATCAGGCCAACAAATGGCGCTAGAAGGAGGGCTTGTTAATGAGTAATGGCAGGTGAAACTAATGAAAAATATTCAACCAGTCAAAATCCTCCAGAATTCAGTAGATCACCATTTATAGAAACTGTTAGGATCATCCTCGAACATGATCCTATCAATTCTCCATTTACTCCGGAACAAAGCACTCAAACTATAGAAGAATCACGACACATCCTTACGAGAGCATATGCTAATCAACTTGGTGTATCTCCAATAGATTATGGTCTACCTAGACAACAAGGACATAATCCACAATTGACCATAGTTACTCAAAATTTGGAAGTAGCTGATAACACTCCCTGTCATCAAAGGAAAACTACTCAAACAAACACTACTAGAAGACTAACTGCAGAACGCAGTTTTGATCAGCCACCTTCTCCTCCTGAATCACCACCTGATAGTCCAAGATCATCCAATTCAGGGAGTTCCTCAAGTTCTAAAAGAAGTCCAATGGTAGGAAACGTACCTGTGGGGGGAGGAGGCAATCCTCCACCTAATCTACCTAATCCACAACTCCCTTGGCTAAGAACAACTGCTGTAGCTGTCCCTGGTGTATAACATCCTTTGCCTAAACACTCAGATAAAATCCTCCCTAAGTTTAACCCAGATGACAAAGAACCTGCAGAGTTGCATGTCGACAAATTCATGTTAGCTGTTCAAACCTTGAACGTTTAGCATGAAGATGTAGTTTGTCATTTGTTTCCTTTAACTTTCGAAGGAAGAGCTTCTACTTGGTATTTTTCATTAGTATAGGGATCAATCACAAACTGGGGTGAATTTAATAAAGCCTTTTTAGATCAATTTGGGGAAGATAAAACACCTGCTCTTTTATCCCTAGAGTTATCTAGGATTAAAATGGAGCCTAAAGAAAGAATTAAAGATTTTAATCAGAGGTTTCTGACATTAAAAAACAAAATTCCAATTGCTTCTCAACCACCCGAGGATATAATTATTCAAAATTATATGTCAGCTTTACCAAAATATTCTGGGATGTTCGTTAAGAGAGCTGGGAAAACAACGTTAGTAGAAACTTTTGAGGAAGCCATTAAAGTCGAGAAAGATTCTATGTCCTATGAACCAGATAGAAGTGGGAAATCTGATACTTTTCCTCGTAGGAAGACGAAAAAACTCAATTCATAAAAAGGAAAAGCATTTGATATAGAAAAGCTGCAAAATGCTATTCGGACATTAACCAATGAAGTTGCAGGATTAAAGAAAACCAATTCTGAAGCTTATCCTTCTAGGGGATATTTCAGAAATCAATTTAGACAAAACCCAAATACAAATAATAAAAATACACCACCTGACATAGCAGCGAATGAAGATATTTTTAATACAATTCGAGCTATTTTATCTTTATCTGAAACTCCTTCTAATCAAGAAATAACTGAAAACGAAGAAGAATAGGAATAAGAAGATGATGAAGAATCAGAGGAACCTCATCAAGTTAATGGTCATTTCTGGGATAGTCTTGTAAAAGAATATGAGAGTAAAAGTCCACCTACAAGACAACATGCCTATAATACTCATAGTAGAGAATTCGTAAACACTCCTGGAGCCTCGACAAGTTCTACTACAAATAATGACATCAATAATTCACAACCAAATAAGCAAACTCAATCTGGCAAACAGACTCAATCAACCAAAATTACCCAACCTATTCAAAATTTTCCAAAATTAGATTTACAATATGATATAATTGAGGATTTAAAGAAGACACGTGCAAACATCAGTATGTACGACCTTCTTCAAATTTACCCAATGCCTAATAGTCATGTTATAAATCCTACCATGAGTTCAATTATTCCTAATGCAAAACAAAACGTTGCTGCAAACAGTTCTAATAATGATTCAACAGCAACTGAAAAAGGAAAAGCAATAGCTGACAAAGCCTCGCTTATAGGTAAGAATTCTAAATCAACCACACCTCCATTCTTACTTACCTTTGATATTTTCAATAGGAATGTTCATAATTGCATGGTAGACTCCGGAGCATCCTCCAATGTGATGCCTTTATCAGTATGCAAGAAATTGAATGGGAAATATGTTCCATCAAATTCACAAATAACTCAATTGGACAGGACAAATGTGAAGGTTGTAGGGGAAATGAAAGATGTCTTAGTCAAGATTGCTTGTAACCCTTCGGTTTATCAAATTATAGATATTGTTGTTGCAGATATTCCTGATGCATATGGGCTATTTTTAAGTAGGGATTGGTCTCAACAATTGAATGGATTCTTTGCCATGGACTGGGAAACATTATGGTTACCTAAGAACGAAAATTCAAATCAGATAAAGATAAATAGAGAAATATAAATGAAACATAGTGTCACAGAACTACATGATCCTAGTGAACCTGTTTTATTTTCAGATTGCATTATGGGGAATTACATGTATGAATTGGGATTTGGTAATTTTAAAGATGAAAATTCTGCCTTTTTCTGAAAATAAACAGCAATTAGAAATTAGAAATGTGACATCTATTTCTCCTGACTCTTCATTCAAGGAAACTATTAATGATGTAAATAATCTTAATATTTAAATATTATAGAAAGCAAAGTAGTTGTTAATAGTTCTACTTGGACTCTATATTTTGATGGTGCAAAATCTAAAGAAGGAGCTGGAGCTGGTTTCCTGTTGATAGACCCTCAGGGAAATAAAACATGTATAGCTTGTAGGATGGAATTTAATTGTAAAAACAATACGGTGGAATATGAAGCTTTAATACAAGGTTTGAAAAAAGAGATTGATTTGAATATCAAAGAGTTAATTACATATGGTGATTTCGAAATCATCGTCAGATAGGTTCGTAACTCCATTCACTGCCTATCTGAACATTTATAGAGTTATCAAGGAGAGGTATGAAACCTTATTTCGTATTTTGATGCATTTAACATAATTTCTATTCCTAGAAGTCAAAATCAAGAAGCAGATTTATTAGCAAATGTAGCATCAAAGTTAATTCCGTTAGAAAATCTTACACCATATTTATTTTCAGTTGAATTGATTTTTAGGCCTTCTATACCAGATAATATTTTAACTGGCGTGTATTTGATAATAATGTGCAGGTGCTGAATTTTCTAATGAATGAGGATTCCTTTAAATATTCAGCCATAGATGAAGTTACTCATGACGAAAATATGTGGGATTTTTCGGTAATAAATGATTTTTGTTCAGTTGAAAAAGCTTTTGAAAAGGTAAAACCAGTCCCTAATCCAGTACTAAGATTAGAAAATTTCTTTGATCTTCAGGATAAATTTATATCTGTCCCTAATTGTAAAACTAATAGCTCTCGAATGAGGTATGAAACTATAAATCTAGGAACAGAACTAAATCTTCAAACTATAAATCTAGGTGTAGATTGCAACCCCACGGAAAAAAAAAAACATTTATAAAATTGTTTAAAGAATTCAAAGATGTCTTTGCTTGGACATATGATGATCTGAAAACCTTCAACACACAAGTCATGCAACACATAATTCCAATTAAACAAGAGTCTAAACCTTTTCAACAAAAGTTAAGAAAATATCACCCGTAACTAGAACCGATAATTAAGAAGGAACTAAATAAGTTATTAGCTGCCAAGATTATTTTTCTCATCAGACATACTCAGTGGGTAGCAAAACTAGTTCCAGTCAGGAAGAAAAATGAAGATATTAGATTATGTGTAGATTTTAGAAATCTGAATAAGTCTTCTGAAAAGGATAATTACCTAGTTCCTCCCATGGAACAAATTCTTCAAAAGGTGTCTAGGTCTGAGATACTATCACTTCTTGATGGTTTCTCAGGATACAACCAAATATTACTTTCCCCAGATGATCAATTGAAAAAAAAATTTAGAACTCCATGGGGAACATATGCTTACCGCAAGATGCCCTTTGGGTTAATCAACGTGGGAGAAACTTTTCAAAGAGCAATGGATATTTCTTTTAGAGGCTTAATTAACCATTCAGTTGTTGTCTATTTGGATGACATTACTGTATATTCTAAAAATCGACCTGATCATCTTAATCATCTTAGAAAGGTATTTGAACGATGTAGAAAATTTGGAATCTCCTTAAATCCTAAAAATACAATATTTGCTGTTTTAGAAGGTATTTTATTAGGTTGCGTGGTTTCAAAACACGGAATCATGATTGATCCTGAAAGAACCCAAACCATTTCAAAAATAACTTATCCTTCTAGCAAGAAAGAAATGCAATCATTTCTCAGTAAAATAAATTTTGTTAGGAGATTCATTCCCAGTTTCTCCGAAATCATTTGTCCTTTGCAGAAAATGATTAAGAAAGACGCTATTTTTAATTGGGGACAAACTGAAAAAGAGTCATTTCAGAAAATTTTAGAAGCCATTTCAGAAGCTCCTAGCCTTCTAAGCCCGGATTTTAACAAAGATTTCATATTGTATACTTTTGCTTCTGATATTTCGTATGCATCAGTTTTAACCCAATTAAATCAGCAAAATAATGAAGTACCAATCTCCTTCATGAGTTCAAATTTCAAAGGTGCTGAACTTAATTACCATGAAGTTCATAAGCAAGCTTTTGCTGTTTTTAAAGCTATTAAACATTTTTGTCCATATTTCTTGAAATCTAAAATGAAAATAATAGTCCCTTATTCCTCAGTCAGAAACTTGTTAGTGCAAAAGGATTTAGGTGAGAAAAGAGCACCTTGGATGACAGCCCTTCAAGAGTATGACTTAGAAATTAAACCCTCAACGATAGTCAAAGGTCAAGGATTATGTAAATTAGCTGTTGAAGCTGCTCATATGGGCCTAATGATAAAACTAAAACTGTCATTGATGAGGTTTTACTTACCAGAGAAATTTATTTTTATCCTCCACCACAAGATTGCTGGTATACAGACATAAGAATACTTTTGGAAACAGAAACTGCTCCTGATTACCTAGAACCAAAGAAGAAAAGAGCACTTAGATTGAAATTTTTTCCTTATTTATTAATTGATAATGTCCTCTTTCAGAGAAATTCAGACGGAGTATTGCTTCGATGTCTAGACAAAGATGAAACGAACGTAATTTTGAAGGAGTTACATTTTGGACTAGCAGGAGGTCATTTTGGTGGAGAAACTACTACACATAAAATTCTTAGGGCTGGTTATTATTGGCCTACCTTGTTTCGAGATGCCTATGATTTTGTTAGAAAATGCCAGGAATGTCAACTTGCTGCGGGAAGAGTTAAGAAACCTGCTTTTCCTTTGCAACATGTTTAAGTTGAAAGACCCTTTCAGCAATGGGTTATTGATATAGTAGGGCCAATAAATCCTCCCTCATCTAAGCAACACAAATATATAATAACTGCAACTAATTATTTTACTCGTTGGGCAGAAGCTGCACCATTAAAGGTTGTAAATACCAATCAGGTTATATTATTTTTAGAAATCCTTATCATAACAAGATTTGGTATTCCATATTCCCCATATTTGATAATGCTTCATATTTTTCATCAATTGAGTTAACTCAGTTTGCCTTAGAGAAGGGAATAAGAATCAGGTATTCAGCTAACTACCATCCTCATGGAAATGGTTCAGCTGAATCAACAAACAAATATTTATTGAAAATTATCAAAAGAACTATTTCAATTCACCATTGATATTGGCATACAGAATTGGTCAATGCCCTTTGGGAAGACAGAGTAACTCCTAAAGCCACGATAGGTAACTCATCCTTCTTCTTAGTGTATGGAACTGAAGCTATTTTACCACCAAATTTATTCTTACCTTCATTGCAGTTACCTCAGTCTGTTCAAGATGAAGAATGTCCAGCAATGGAAAAGAGAATTAATACTTTGATAAATCTTGAGGAAGAAAGAGAAAAGTCAAAACAACACTTTACAAAACATCAACAAATTGTGAAGTCTTGGTTTGACCAATCCTTTAGTTCCAATCGAGAATTTCAAGTGGGAGACTTAGTTTTAAAATGGGATAAAGTTCACGAGGAAAAGGGAGATCATACTAAGTTTCAGAAGCTTTGGTTAGGTCCCTTTGTTATTGGTGAGAAGATAGGTCAAAGTACCTTTCGATTACAAACACTTGAAGGTTAGTTCGAAACATTCCCAGTGAATGGACTGATCCTGAAAAAATATTTCTGTTAATATATTTGGTCTTAAAATGTATATAATTTGTTGGCTGTTTGTAAATAAATCTATATTTTTATATATAAACTGAATTATAGTTCATAGAATTTAAGGATGATGATAAATTCATAAAACTCACGTAACTTTCAAACATCATTCCATTATTGCAGCCAGTTTTAATTCTGTTAGTCAGATATTTTAGACTATCAAATTTTTGTATATAATCAGTCAATATTAGCCAAATATTATAGACTGTCAAATTTTTGTGTATAATCAGTCAGTAATCTTTAGCTAGCAACTAAATAAATAAATGTAAATAAATAAATCTTCTAGTTGAAAAATAGTCAGTTTGCTCGTTAATTTGAAAATTATGATACTAGACTGAAATATTTTAAAAATTTGTTCAGGATGATCAAGGTTTCTTAAATCTATAAAAAACCTATCATTATTTTATTTTTAAGTGTTACTCAGATTATTCCTCACCTTTTTATTTCTTATAAAAGTTGGGATAGCTTATTAAATGTCTTTTCGAAGCTTGTACTTTTGAAAAACTCTTACAGATCTCTACCATCAGTCTTCAAAAGTATTTACAATCTGAAAACTTTTTAGAATTTGTTCCAGTAAATAAAATGCTAAAATGAGAGACGGAAGGTCTTAGTAATAAGCCGGTCTGATCAGAATCATAAATATCACTAGTATGACATTATTAGGAAACTAGTAATGGATTTTGGTTTAACAAACCAAGAGATAAGGGGTCTCATCACGAGCCAGCTAATTCATTTTCTGGTGATATTAATGAGTGACATTACCATTTGGTCACCATGTTGGGTAATGATCTCTCATTTTATAAAATTTAAAAGTTGAAAGTGAATAAAGAAAACATAAATTTTGACTGAAGAATAGGAGGTCTCATCATGAGCTGGCCTAATCATGATCATCAGTGTTGTCTGGGATAAATTCATTTCTGATCACCAGGGTGATGGCTTTTGGTTTAAAAAAATCAAAAGACAAGAGGTCTCATCACGAGTCGACTTGCTTATTCCAGACAGTTCTCGTGAATGATACTATCACATTGGGATGTCATACCTAGATAGTAGTCTTCGGTCAGAATTATTGTTTAAAGAAAAGAAAAGCAAACAAAAAGAAAATTATTATGTTTATGGAACAGATTCTGGAAAATTTTCGGAAAAGTATATTTCTATATCCTATATTGATGGTGCAAGTTATTTTTACTATGAAGTACTTTGTTTCGATCGGGATATTTTTAAGTTTATCCCTAACTAGATCTATGTTTCAAAAAATGAAATATTTCTAAGTTATACTTATGAATATGAATAAAAATAATGGTTTTTATTTAGATAAAGAATTTTTTATTGTTTTTAATTAGTTTTAAGATTTTGTTTATATCATTATAAGTTGTATGAGTAGAGATAACTGGTTCGCCCAGGTCGTCGCCATTTGTTGGTAGTCAGCAACAACCCCTTCATTTTTCATTAGGATGAAGGGGGATCGACTCTCTTTTATGATTTACCTTTAAAAATTATAAAAGAGTGCCTTCAGAATCTTTGATTCTGAAGGTACTCTCAATTGTAGAAGAGTCAAGTGACATATTAGAGGTTTATGAAAATATGTTCACAAACTTGATAATTAGCAGCTGTCAGTTTCATAAATTTTTATATAATCAATTCTACCATTAATTAATCTATTTGATTATATATGTTGATTTAAGAAATTTAAAGGGATAGTATGCTAATTGGGGTTCAACGAAAACACATTTTTAAATTGTTTGAAGCTGGTTATTGATAAGACATTATAAGTTCTTAAAATCTCTAGAACTAAAGGTGAATTATTAAATTAAAATTTTTATTAGACCTAAAAGTTCACATTATATATGTAACTTAATATCATATAATTATTTTGTAAAAATTGTATATATAGTTAGTAAAAAAGCAAATAAATGAATATCATTTTTAAATCTTCATATGTCATAGTTTTATAGCTTAGTATCCTATAAAATTCGATTTGGGATATTAATGGATGGGATTTTGTAAAGTTTTAAAACTATATTTCAAAATGATATTTTATGTATATACATGGCTTAAGTGTTAATTCGGATCATTAGTTAGTTGTATTGCAAAAACATTAGGATTTACTGTTTTGACACTATGTTGTCATGTTAATAAACATGACCACCTTTCACGTATAATCTGGAGGAGATCATCAATTGACCGTTTTATGAGGATACATGACCCATATGTCAAATAATTAACACATGTTACTTGGATCGTTGCATTGGCATGAATATTTGGCTAACACCTTTCGTTTTAATTGACAGCTGTGAATGTATTAATGAATCGTATCAGCAGGATTTAATGTTGTATATGACTGATAACCATTCCATTTCGTGATGCTGTACGAGCTCATCATGCCAAATTGTGTGTAATAAATGTCTCGATTTATGATTCATGAATCGAATGATCCCTGATATGTAGAATTGGTTAAGATTTATAGTTAGTCATGGTTAATCATGCATTTATCATAGCAAAACACTGGTTGTAGTGTTCATCATCTCTAAATTCGGTTAAAATGGCCAAACTTGGAGCCCTCATCTCTGTCAGGCATGAAGCATGTGAGGATTTGACATTTCCAATCATGTCTTTTACCTGGGTGCCTATTCCTTCCCTCTTCACAACTCCATTCATTCCATTTCGTAATCAGGATAGTAGTGAGGAAGCCATGGCTCCGCTTAGTCATTTTGAAATCTCAGGGTCAGAGCTTGTTGAAGCCGATGAGAAAGTTTCCCTGCTATTTGAAAAGGTTGGATGGGGTCAGTTCTTTAGGTGCTTTAATGGCCATAACGTGGAGGTTACCAAAATGTTTGCTCTGAGTTTGAAAGAAAACGTAGCACAGATTGGGGATTTCAAGTTTATCATTGACGAAGACAAAATTGCAGAGGCTATGAAGCTCCCACAATCTGGAGAGAGATGGTTTAAAGGTGGGAAAGTGAATAAGAACAAATGTCAGTCCTTGCTGTTGCCTTTGCCGGCCAGTGAAAAACTGAAGATTGGGGTTTCGGTAAGGTTTCTGAAGCCAGAATGGCAAGTATTCTACGAGATCTTGGTCAGGTACCTATCATGCAATGGACGATTTTCTCACCTACATTATTATCACCTATGACTACTGTTAGCATTAAAAGGCGATAAACTTAATCTGCCATTTTACCTATGGCAAAGTTTGAAAAAAATGTCGCATTCGGTTCAAAGTTTCGGTAATCCTGATAGAAGTCTATTTCATCATGGTTTAGTCAAAATTATAATACAGCATCAACTGTCTCTTAATGGTAAATCGTGGGATGAGTTTTTAATTGAATGTCAATTAGGGCTGACTCGATATTGACCAAACCCTCCCCCAAAGACTCGTAGGAAATGAAAGGCTACTGTAAAATCCAAAGTTAGTAATGTTCATGAGGCTGAATCAAAGGATAAAGAGCTTCAGGAAGCCAATCCACCCATAAATACTGGTATCGGTGATGGTGGGGTCGGGAACGTAGCTCCCTGTTACTCTAAAATAACCTTGAACCAATCCCCATCTGACAAACGTTGTAGTACACCTGCAAAGACATGGGACAGGTTAACCAAAAATGAAGATGTTAACACTGTTGATTATAAAAACTTCTCTGAGCTAAATACTCCTCGTAAACATGGCGATGAGTCTATGCATAAACTAGAACAACTAGCACAGGTATGCTGTGACAGAGAGGGTTTTGAATCAAAAAATCTTGTGTTTGTTCGTTCGAGGAGAATTACTAGAAGCATGAACAATACACCTACACCTTTTGTTCATATGACTACTCAACAGAGTACTCAGCCAATGATTGTACATCTTGAGGACGATGTTCCATCGTTAGTCCCTGAAACTACTTAAATGGATGATCCTACTCTTATAAAGAATAATAGTGCAAAATTGGCTAAAGACATTACAGAGTTGGGTAAGGCAGAAGTTGCTCCATGGTGTATGGACACCTATGGTTCAGGCCCCGAGCCATCTTTTATGAGTTTTCCATCACCTAGTGAAGACATAGGTAATCTTGATTCTTCCCAGGAAGCTGATTCATGTCATGAAAAAGAGGAAGAAACTCTCCAACAGGTCCTGGACAGGGTATACGAGACTAAGATTAAAGAATTGAAAAATGAAATTAAACAGTGTCAAGCCAATGCAAATTTAAAGGAGGTGGAAAATAAGACGTTCAGAGAAGAATTATTAAACTGGATTAATAGGTGGAAAGAAGTGAACATCAAAAAGAACCAATACAAGAAGGAAAAAAAATAAATGATAGGTACAAATCAACATTTGCTTGAACAAGTAGAAAAGCAAAAGCTAGTGATCATCAGGCTTAAAGCCAAACTAGCCGAAGCCAGAAGAGTGGTCGATTTACAAAATAGAACCTGATGATTATTTCCATTTTCAGTTATATGGTTTGTCTCTCTGTGAACAGGTAATAAAATTATTTTTGTGCATGCCTGTAAAATCGCAGATTTTACAGGCACACATATAAATTATGGTTTCTTTTGTTATTTTTGTTAAAATTGGTTTTTAATAAGATGCTTTTGTTTGTTTAAAACAGGTGGGAATGTCATCGTTATCCTCTACAGTTTCAGGACGTTTCTAATATTCTGGATTTCAGTTGGAAGACGTGGATGTGTATTGAAGACTAGAATTTCAACACAGCCACGAATTTGCCAGTTCCTTTAAACCAACAAATGTTTCAGGCTAGTTGTTTTTATTGTTATCTTCTAGTGACAAGTGTCTAATGAAAAGAGATTCGATACTCTTTGATAGTGATAGGACTCCTATAGTATTGCATATAGCATTTATGGGAAAACTGAATCGAAAGACTAGTAGTATTATATAAGCTAGTAATTTTTATGAGATGGTGGATGGAGTGACTGAAGAGAAACATATTCAAAATATTATTTTGATACTAGTTTTGTTCCTGGCTGAAGTTTTATCTTTGGAAATGGGATGTGACTGGAAATCTCCAAGTTGATATCATGACTGGTATTATTTTTGATACTCTTTATATTTCAGTATATAATCTTCTATTTTTAACATTAATATAGTATACTTGGTTATGCTTATGTTTATTAATCAGTATTACACTTTGTCAACACAACATTGTATTCGAATTAATATGTTATTGTAATTGAATCAATTCGTGTTTCTACTAAGAATTCAATATATAATGATATATATATTCATGTATGTTTGATCTCATTTGTATTTTTGCAATGATCTCATACTGAACATTATTTCGTATTCAAATATATAATGTTGGTTATTAGTTGTTAATTAATTAGACATTTCAGAAAATTTGAAGTAATTATTTATTTCAGTTTCTGTGTCAAGTTATTTTATAGCACAATGATTTAGTGTGAATGGTTTAAATATTTTTGTTTAGATCTTACCCCTTATCTTTCTGTTCATCATTATATTAATTAATAATTAATATAATATTCAAAATCGCTCTCAGCTGAGATAGAATAGATAGGATAGTTAAGATAGTTCAGTTATTATTATCCTAGTATAGTTTACATTTAATAGTTGTTAAATAGAATTTGTGTAATTTTTAGAATAATTTTAATAGTCTTTTATATTTAGAAAATCAAATATAAAAATCTTCAAAAAGCGAAGACTTTTCTTAAGAAAGCGATTGTAGGATAACTTAGGTAGCTAAAAATAATTTTGGGGTTTATTTAGACAGAAATAACATTAGGATAGATTTTACTGTATTTTAGTTTCTCCTTAAGAGAAAAATTCATTTGGTAGCAGGACGATAACCTACGAGATTTTGCTATTTCAAACACACCGGAAGCTGCTTTAAGCTGATTGTGTGGGATTAATCTCCTTGTTGGCCTAGGTCAGAAAATCAGGCCAACAGGTCCCCAATATGGTCGCCATTCTATAGTCAGATTTCTTCGCAGGGACAATTCTACAACTTAATCTAACATTTGCTATAGGGAGCCTTGAATCTTGTCAACAGAATATATGCAATAATGCACAATTTCCTAAAATTTATACACTTTTTCAAAGGAAAGAGAGAGAGGGAAGGGAGGGGATTACCTCTTGCAGCATGTCGTTTGGTGAAGATACTTTTGCTCCATCCTCCATGGGATTTAGGACTCCATTAGTAGCACCTAGCTAGTTCCTTGTGTTGCAGTTGCAACAATTTCCCAAAATTCCAAAAAAATTTAGGACCCTCCTTTTTGCTTAGTATTTTCGCTTCTTCTTTGATTTTGTCTGAGAATTTTTCGAAAGAGTTGCTTATGTTGAAGTGGTTTATCACTTGTTGAATTTCTCTTTAGTGCTGAAAAGTTTACATTTTTATCAAGCCTTATCGTTATCTTTGATTACCTTTGAGGCCAGTCTGAATCGAAAGTTTGTTTAATTGACTTTCCCACCATTCCAGAGGTTTTTGCCTTGTCATTTTCCGCCATTGCGGGTGACTTTTGGTTCTGCATCGGAAGGTATGATTATTTCCATCTTCACCGTTGCAGACAGTATCTGCATTTACCCTCCACCGTTGCGGATCAGTTTGGGTTTTGGCTTTCGATTTCTTTCCGATAAATGTGTTTTAAGCTCGGCGGAGTATTGGTTTGAAGCAGAGGCTTTATCGTTTATTTCTCTCACCGTTGCAGAAGGAAAGCCATTTTCTTTTCCCCCCGATCCTTCATTTTTTTAAATCATTGGGTCCCATAGTTGCGGATGGTTTCGTGGTTCGATTTTTCGCTGTTGCGGGTAGAAGTTGGCTTTCATCACCCGATCCTAAAAGCCATCCGAAGTCTGATCATTGGTTTTTTGTTTTGCCTTACCTGTTCGCCGTTGCAGAGGAGGTTTCATTTGTCTTCCGGTCAGCTTTGCTACCAACGTCCGATATATTTTTCTCGCCATACATCTCCGCCCTTATGGATGATTTTATTATTGAGCCGTTCGCCGTTGCGGAGGGAAATTCACTTTCTCCCTCCGATCAAAGCTCCTTGATGTCCGGTGTATAGTTTCACCCGCCATGTTGATTTTGTATATATATGAGCGGGTCATGGGGTTTGTTTATCATTTCAATATTGTCGACTAGTGTGCTCTATCGTTATCTGTCGTGCTCGCCCGCTTCTCCGTTTGTAGTACTTTCGGTCCAGGTGTCTTCACCATGCTCGGTGGTTATCTCCACGTCGGCTACGCGTCCGTGCCAGGTAGGTCCTATTCTCCTGTTCTCGTTTCATTGTGACATTCGGTAGGGTTTTATGTGGTCAGTTTGGATTGCGATGGTTTGCTTGCCCCGATAGGGTTCCAGTTCCGTTGTTTTTCACGCCTATATAAGTAGGGGGAGTTTTAATATGGAATATCAGCGGGGGCATTTTTAACCCACGAAATTATTATCTTGTCCCACGGCCTCTGTTTGCAAGCCCTGGGCGTTACCAATGGGGGCTTGGTGCAGACAGCCATTGCGTCGTCTGCACCAAGATGCCCCGGGTGGTAATGATTGTGCAGGAGGAGGGGGGTTATGGGCGTTTTTCTTAAAGTACCTGTTAGTCCTCACCGCAGTTAGGGCCCTTATTTTACTCACACCGCTCGAACCCCAGCCTGTGTTTCTCACACCGTCCTGTGCAGCCCTTTTGTGCTCAGTCGTTTAAAGCCCTATCCGGTTAGAGGGGATATGCATTTTTTTAGTTTGTTAAATAGGAATCTCATGGATAGTGGTTCTAATCAAAGCGCCATTTGCAGTAAAATGACAGTAATACCCGAAATGTGTAGTCGGCTTAATGTAAAGTTTTCTCCTGCGAACTGCACAAGTCCTTGTTGATTTTAGTCCGGCTAGGCTATTGGTTGTTAAAATGTTTGTTATTATAAAACTCAGGAGACCCTCATAGTCATACTGCATATGGCTACTTTCAATTATCTCTTTTGTTGATATACACAGAGTAAACTACCAAGCACTGCATCTTGTATTTTAATGGTTCTGATGGGCACGACATTTTTTGACTGCACATGCATGCATTCGCTTCCCTACTTGTTATCACATTAAAACACATGAAAATGGCACCTTGCACATAGATGTAGTTTGTTGCAGTCTAGAAGATGGTTGATGGAATGATTGATATTGTACAACAATGTTTTGCATCATGCTAAGATATAAACAAGATCACTAAATGGTGTGCATTTGGTTGTAATAGTCTTGTTAGTCAGACCAGTCGGGTTATGCAAGTTTATATCTTAGTTGCTTGTCATGATACATACAGAAAGAATAAAAATTTTCAAAATTCCTTGTGAATGTCTGCAATTTGAAGTGCTTAATATTATGATGTTATACATGGTAGGAAGGATTCAAATCCACCATGTCCAAAAGGAAAAAGAAGAAGGCCCCTGTGGTCGAAGAAGGGCCAAAAGCAGAAACAAAGACTGAATACATATATGATGACACTTAATGTGTTTCTGGTGTTGAACCAGAGTACAAATGGCGTGAAATATATACATTGATTTCCTGCAGGGAGGTTCCCGACACGGGCCTCGAAGCAGAATCTATGTATGCTAACATAGAGAAATCTTCTATCATGAAAGTTGCCACCAGACCAGATATGTTCCCATGCTCTGAGGTAATTGGCTAGATTTTGCCGCGAGCAGATACAACCATAATGATCATAGGAAATGTTGAAGGACAGGGCTATGCTGCATTCATCCCTGGATATGTGGCGTTGTCTTATCATCTACCAGAAGCCCAGGTTTTCTTATCTGACGATTGGCTGGACAGCATCAGAATGGACCTGGTGGGAACTCTTAAGAAAATACTCTTGCAAGGAAATATTTACCGATATAGACAGACCGGTGAGTATGATACAGTGAGCTTGAGGGCTCCCTACAGGTTTATAGCTCTGATGCTTAATAGGATCTTTGGGAGAGCTCATGGCAGACTCTTCAAGCTTGAATGGATACCTATTATCTTTCATGTGGCGACCCAAGGAACAGTCTTCAATTGGGCCAGCCTTGTATCAAGCAGTCTTTCCTCTTGCTTGGCTGCAGCCTTGGGAGGGGAAGCTCAGAAAAGGTTCGAATTTTACATGAGTTCAATATTAATAGACTGCATATTCTGCAACCAGGCTTTTCCCGGTCTCAGGTGCATCTGGGACAGGGAAAGGATTCCTATGTATGCCACTTATAGACCATTGTGGTCTCACCAGTACCATAGCCATTACAGAGAGGTCTGTGAGCACTTCAATATGCCTCTGTACACTCTCATTTTCCAAAAGGAGTGCGACTGTATGTCGGAAGAAACCATGCAAGTGATAGGAGAATATGCGGATTACGTAGTCCACAAAGAGGCAGTTAGACAAGTATTCATAGATGGAATAGGCAATTTTCTTTTCGAACACAAGAAGATTTCCTACCCTCCTTTGCCATTCAAGCTAGGAAGCTACAAATTCACCAAGGTGAAACAAGCTGTTGAATTCATAGAGGAATTGCAGAAGTTCCATTTTAATGAGATGCCTTTCCGAAGAAATGATACTCAAGGGAAAGTAGCGGAGTGTTGTAAATAACACAAGGTTCACTTTGAATACACCCACCACTTTGATAGGGAAGAATCTGTCTTCCGAAATGCCCCAAACACAACAATGCTAATATGAAGATTCAAGAAAAAGATTACCACCAAAGGTGGAAAAGGGGATGAACAGGAAAAGGATGAAGAAGGGGCTAAAAGGAGAAATGAAGAAGCCCAGAGGTTGGAAAAGGAAGCTGTAGAATGGCTTCATTCAGAAGAAGAAAGAAGAGCTGCCCAAGAAGCAGCTTAGAAAGCAAAAGAGGTAGCCAAAGAAACAGAAGAAGTAGCTAGCCAAGCAGCTGAGGAAGCAAAGACGAAGCTCGATGAGGAGCTCCACGAGCAGGAAGCTGAAAGAATAAAGTTGATACAGCAGTCAGCTTCTGAAATAGCAGCAAAACAAACCCAGGAGGAGGAAAACCCCTAGGTTCAATCCTCTCAAACACCTGCTGCCAGCACACCCACGGTTCCCTCACTCATGTTGGTCCCTTTTGTCTAGAAAAAGGGAGAAGAAGTCCCTGACTTCAATATTGTTTATTATGATAGGGCCACCAAGAGAATAATGAAGAAGATAGAAAGGAAGGTAGAAGTAGAAGGAATGGCTGGAAAAATGATAACAGATATGGCTGTTATGCTAGGGACAGACCTAGATCCAAGGCTTACCCTGAGGGCTGGGACTGCAATACTACATGCCTCAGAGCATAACATAGACAAGGTGATGACTGAACTGGAGTCATACAAGAAATCTTTTGCTCAGCTAAAGGATACCCTGAAGAGAGAGAGGAAGGAAACAGGTTAAAGCGGAAATTTGAACACTTACAGAGGGAGATGAAGACTGCTGAAGCTGAATTGCTGGCCCTACATGAAGAGAGACAGGCTCAGGAGACTACACAAGAACACCTTGAGCAAGTGCAAGAAAAAGATCAAGAGTTGAAGAAGGAGAAGGAGCAGTTACTGGCAAAGGTGGAGGATCTAGAAGAGCAGCAGAAGATCATCTTGACAGCCAATGATATGCACTCCCAAGATCTGAGAAAGGAACATCAAGAATAGATCTCTTCGTTGCTCCAGCCATTCAAAGAACATATCTTGGCCCAAAAATCTAGAATGCTCTAGCTACAGATTTCTCTAGAGGAGGAAAGCTGTAAGGTCCTTCATATCGACAACCGGTTAGGGGAAATCATGGAGACCTCCTCCTACTTCGTCGACAGATCCTAGGATGTTCTTGAAGTTTTGAATGCTAGAATGGAAAGGCTGGAGAACAATGCAGAGACTCGAGCAGAGCTACCAGCCAAAGACCATCAAGCCCTAAAAAGAGACCATGACCTAGTAGAATTCGTTGTCAGCACTATGGAAGACTCCAAGAAGACCGTCAAAAGGACGCAGGGAGCATGCTTAGAATATTTTAGGAGGCTCCTTAATACATTCAACCGGTGTCAGACAGACGCTAAACATAAGCTCGATGAGTTCCCAGACCATGAAACCTTCATAGAAATATTGCAGAGTAGATATCAGGATGTAGAGGCCAGAACGCAACAGATCAAGGCCATTGATGACCTAGTTTTGAAGAATGAAGTGGGCCACCCAACCGTTAGTGTACAATCTTTGGAAGATCAGCTTCGTTTGATCCTAGCAAGGATCGAGGCTCTCAAGAATCAAGGCGAGAAATATGAGATAAATATTCAGATTTTGGAGCCTAGCACTTTTGAAGGCATCGCTAGTGAAGCTGCAGCGTGGAAGAAGTTCCTGGAAAGCCAAGCGGGGCCCTCTTCATAAGGGATGGGTCACCTTTGTATTTTGTAATATTTTGTAACGACGTTTGAAAAAGTAAAACGTTGGGAAAATGAAAGGTTGGGAAGCCTAAAGGTTACTTTGGGCAGTCCAACCATTTCACTCTTTTTGTATAAATGTAATAGACTAAGAAGAGAGAAGGGATTTTTCCCCAGTAAGACTCGAAGACATATTGTAAGAATAATCATTTCCTTTTGCAATAAAAAAATACAGTTTGCCTGTTGGAGAAAGGGATGTGAAATTTCCTAATGTTATGCAATGGATGGCGGAAAGATGAACTACTTTATTTTTCAGCTTGTGTCCATGAATCGTGAGATCGTTCTAACTTTATGACCTATGTCTTGTTGAATGATTTCTGAATTATTTTTGTGGAAAGTTCACCAAGAGTAATGTGTGTTGCTTATATAACAATTAGCTATCTCATTGTTAGAATATTTTTCTCATTCATGTGTTGTAAACATGAATATCAGCTATCTGTAATTTCTGTTTATCATACATGGAAAATACACATTACTCACAAATAATCATTCTTTTGGCTCCTCGGGGATAGATAGATTGGTGATTAGATAGTTAATTGATTTACTTCATGGCTGCATATGTGATTTAGATGTTTGTGAGCCTAAGACGAGAGGTAAGAACCTGCGCATCACATTGTGTAGTTCTTTGCATCTTTATCACCCTGCATTATTAGTGAGGCATTTGCATTGCATACATTAAGTCAAAATTACAAAAAACTCGGTGGACCGGGCCGCAACCGGTAAAACCCTTTGTTTTTGTCACCTTGACCTACGGTAGCCGGACTGCAAAATGGATAGATTCCCTACACCAAACAGTCAATGGGCTAGTTGGGAACATTGATTAGGGAGAATCCTTTACTGTTGTCGCTTGCGAATTTCCATGCCCCAATAGTTTTGGCGCTAGAAGGAGGGCCGCCAGTGCATGGCTGGCTGTGGAAAATTACTTTTCCTAGGATTACCTTACCAGCAGATATTTGAAGCTTTCATCCTGACCAAGGTACTCACAGGTTTTAGTTATACCTTGAAGCAAGAAATTTTGTTCTCATCCTGCGTTGTTCTTTGCTCAGACTCTTGTTCTTGTAGCTGCGCTTATGGCTGGCATAAATATAAATCAACCCAACCCATTACCAGCATGGAGATCAAGGTCTCCTTTAAACCTTACACCACCATTACATAACTTACCTCAGCATTTTGACAAGTTGTTCCCTAAGTTTGACCCTGAAGAAAGGATTATTGTAGACGATCACCTGCAAAGTTTTTATCTAGCATTAGAAGGGCTAAGGGCTGAGGAACATCAAGATGTGGTCTTTAGACTGTTCCCTCACACCCTGAAAGGAGCAGCAGAATCCTGGTATTTCAGTCTTCCTGCAAATTCTATTCCTGATTGGGACACCTTCGAGAAGGTTTTCAGAAGTAAATACACCACTCAGAGAACTCATGCCTCATTAATGAAAGTTCTTGGTTTGTTAGGAAAAGAGAAGAATGAGAAAGTACGTGTTTTCACTCAACGATTTTCAATATACCTAACAAAATTCTCTAAAGCTGACAGACCCTCAGATAAGGTCTTAATTGAGTATTATACCTCAGCCCTAGGACCTGTGTTGGCCATGTTTGCCAAAATAAAAGCCAAACCCACATTGATAGAGACTTATGAAGAGGCCGAAAGAGTAGAGGCTGAGAGGGAAAGTGTAGAAGATTATCCTGATCTACCTGGAGAGAAAACTACAGATAGAAGAGTTTTGGTGTTGTCCAAACCCAGAGAGGGGCACTCACATGACCTTGAGGGAATGATGAAAACAATGCAGAAGCTTTACAACCAAATAATAGACCTGGAAAAAGAAAGGGACATTCATAAAACTTATCCGAAAAGAGAAGATAATAACCAATGGAAAATCCCTCCCCCAAATTCAGCCTCAATGAATATAATAGAAATAGGGGGGGATAATTTCTGTACTTTTCACCAGCAACCTCACTCTGAGAAGAAGTGCCCTCAATGGTTGAATTCAATGTCTTTGGTAATGAATAAGTTGCTGGACTCCAAATTGACTGAAGACAGTGGTGAAGAAGGAGGAAAGGAATAGATCATAGAGAAACAAGATGATGATGCCATGCTTTTATGGAATGGTGTTTCGCTGTTTAACACAGAAGAAAATGCTCTCAAGTCTCAGTATACACCTACAGCCACAAAAGATAAGAACCCAGAAATTAAGAACAATGCAATACTTCTAAAGGTTAAAGAATTGCAAGAGAAAGTCAAGAGGAAAGTAGATGTGAATACTAAAGATGACATGCCTAAAGCCACCACTTGCAGGCAGGAAGCAGAGCCACTCGTTGAACCTACCAAACCTATAGACGATGATGAGGAAGGAAAAGCTGACAGACTTAAAGAGGAGATGCCCACCAAAAACCAACCTGTGGAAGAAAAAATTGAATTGACTAGGACAAGGAAAACTAGCGCTCCACCTTTTCTTGTGACTCTTGAAATTTTAAATCATAAGGTGCATAATTGTTTTGGTGGACTCTGGATCATCGATGAATGTTATGCCTCTGGCAGTTTGCAAAAAAATTAATGGGCAGCTAAAACCTACTCTTTGGGATGTCACTCAACTTGACAAAACTAGTGTCAAAGTAGTCGGGGAAATGGAGAATGTTCTGATTCGATTGTCTACAAATAAAAGGACATGTCATTACATTGATATTGTAGTAGCAGACATACCGGATGGCTATGGAATGATCCTGAACCGAGATTGGACAGCAAGACTGAATGGGTACTTTGCTTCAGATTGGTCTCACTTGTGGTTACCTCAGAAGGGAAGTCCAAACCTGATTAAGATATTAAGAGAACACTACATGAAGCACAATGTCACTAAAATAGGAGAAGAAAATGAATCTGCTGAGTTTGTCCTGGGAAATTATCTGATTGAGCTTGTGTTAAAACATCTTACTCCGAGAAAGGCTAGTTTTATTACTGACACTCAGCCTAAGCTCCTTCAACTTCCTCAGGCTGTAAAAGATGATTATAGAATCATAGACATGTGTTCAGTTTCAAAAACAACACAGATAGACCATGGTTAGATATCCCATGTTTGTGATCCAGCCCACCCTTTAACTCTCTAGATTTAAAAATTTTCAGGAGTGGGATTTTTTTTTTTTTTTTGCGTTGTACATAAATAAATTGTTTGTTTTCTCTAATGCTTTGATGCTTTTTCTTTTATTATTGCTTTGATGTTGTTTTCCTTTATTGCTTTGCTAAGAATTTATTTTGGTTTTGAATAAAGAAGCAAACTTTTGGTTGCAATGGAAACATCAGGGTTCTTTATTAACTGAAATTTTGAGCAAAAGACTGTGCTTTAAAAGTATAGAATGTCTTCTAGTAGCAGTGTTCCTAGCCGGCAAAGCATTCATTGAAGTCTTACTTAACCCCTATAAATAACTCAGAAGTGAAAGAGGTCTGGAATACTATTTCGAGGCTCCACCCATTTCACATCTTAAATACCCAAGGGGGTGACAGCAAAAGACTCACGGAAAGGAAGAAGAGTAATACATTATATCATATATAAATGACCCCATGTCATATTTTCAGAAAAGAAATAAGCAAGCCATCAAGAGTCAAAACTCCTTAAAGAGAAACAATACCTATCAAAGAAAATATCAAAGCATGAAGTACTAAATCGCCACAAGATCCTTTCCGTCCGTGGACTGAAATATGAAGTACATTGTTCACACAAAAGGGCACTATGGGATAGAGGATCCTGAATTAAAATTTAGTAAGAAAGGCCTTCAGGAGGACTCATATCAAAATAAATAAAGTTCAGAAGGCACAAAAGTGCAGTTGGCATGGGAATGAGGAACATAAGGATAATACTGTTACCCTCTGTTACAATACTGTCGTGTCCAAGCTGTAAACTACCTGAGGATAGGAAAAATAAACCTCAATTATTTGGCCTCAAAAGAGTTATTCAGACTGGAAACACTTTTGATGTTACCATCTCCCAAAAGAATGGACTTCTTTAAATCATTTAAATGCATTATTTGGCTTGCTTAGGAATACAAGCGTCTAGAAGATTTCAAAATTTATTCAGACAGTCTCGCACTGGGAGGGAGTTAATTCAGAGATCTGGGGTTCACCAGGTAGTCACCAATTGTTGCAGCTGCAACAATTTCCCAAAATTCCAAAAAAATTTAGGACCCTCCTTTTTGCTTAGTATTTTCGCTTCTTTTTTTATTTGGTCTGAGAATTTTCCGAAAGAGTTGCTTATGTTTAAGTGGTTTATCACCTGTTGAATTTCTCTCTAGTGCTGAAAAGTTTACATTTTTATCAAGCATTATAGTTACAGTCTGAATTGAAAGTTTGTTTAATTGACTTTCCCACTGTTGTGGAGGTTTTTTCCTTGTCATTTTCCACCGTTGCGGGTGACTTTTGGTTTTGCGTCGGAAGGTAATGATTATTTCCTTCTCCGCCGTTGTGGATGGTATCTGGATTTACCCTCCACCGTTGCGGATCAGTTTGGGTTTTGGCTTTCGATTTCTTTCCGATAAATGTGTTTTAAGCTCGGTGGAGTATTGGTTTGAAGCGGAGGCTTTATCATTTATTTCTCTCGTCGTTGCAGAAGGAAAGCCATTTTCTTTTCCCCACAATCCTTCATTGTTTTAAGTCATTGGGTCCAATAGTTGTGGACGGTTCCACGATTCGGGTTTCCGCCGTTGTGGGTAGAAGTTGGCTTTCATCACCTGATCCTAAAAGCCATCCGATGTCCAATCATTGGTTTTTTGTTTCGCCTTACCTGTTCGCTGTTGCGGAGGAGGTTTCATTTGTCTTCCGATCAGCTTTGCTACCAAGGTTCGATATATTTTTCTCGCCATACATCTCCTCCGTTACGGATGATTTTATTATTGAGTCGTTCGCCGTTGCGGAGGGAAATTCAATTTCTCCCTCCGATCAAAGCTCCTTGACGTCCGGTGTATAGTTTCAACCGCCATGTTGATTTTGTATATATATGAGCGGGTCACAGGGTTTGTTTATCATTTCAATATTGTCGACTAGTGTGCTCTATCGTTATCTATCGTGCTCGCCCGTTTCTCCGTTTACAATACTTTTGGTCCAGGTGTCTTCACCGTGCTCGGCGGTTATCTCCACGTCGGCTACGCATCCGTGCCAGGTAGTTCCTATTCACCTATTCCCGTTCCGTTGTGACATTCGGTAGCATTTTATGTGGTCAGTTTGGATTGCGATGGTTTGTTTTCCCCGGTAGGGTTCCGGTTCCGTTGTTTTTCACGCCTATATAAGTAGGGGTAGTTTTAATATGGACTATCAGCGCGAGCATTTTTAACCAACGAACTTATTATCTTGGCCTGTGGCCTCTGTTTGCAAGCCCCGCGCGTTACCAGTGGGGGCTTGGTGCAGACGGCCATTGCGCCGTCTGCACCAAGTTGCCCCGGGTGGTAATGATTGTGCAGGAGGGGGGCCGGTTATGGGCGTTTTTCTTAAAGTACCTATTACTCCTCACCATATTTACGACCCTTATTTTACTCGCACCGCTCGAACCCCAGCCTGTGTTGCTCACGCCGTCCCGCTCTACCCTTTTGTGCTCAGTCGTTTAAAGCCATAGCCGGTTAGAGGGGATATGCGTTGTTTTAGTTTGTTAAACAGGAATCTCATGGATAGTGGTTCTAATCGAAGCGCCATTTGTATTAAAATGACAGTAATACCCAAAATGTGTAGTCGGCTTAATGTAAAGTTTTCTCCTGCGAACTGCACAAGTCCTTGTTGATTTTAGTCCGGCTAGGCTATTGGTTGTTAAAATGTTTGTTATTATAAAACTCAGGAGACCCTCACAGTCATACTGCATATGACTACTTTTGATTATCTCTTTTGTTGATATACGCAGACTAAACTACCAAGCACTGCGTCTTGTATTTTAATGGTTCATATGGTCAGGGCATTTTTTGACTGCACATGCATGGATTCGCTTCCCTACTTGTTATCACATTAAAACACATGAAAATGGCACCTTGCACATAGATGTAGTTTGTTGCAGTCTAGAATATGGTTGATGGAATGATTAATATCGTATAGCAATGTTTTGAATCATGCTAAGATATAAACAAGATCACTAAATGGTGTGCATTTGGTTGTAATAGTCTTGTTAGTCGGACCAGTTGGGTTATGCAAGATTATATCTTAGTTTCTTGTCATAATACATACAGAAAGACTAAAATTTTGCACAATGCCTTGTGAATGTCTGCAATTTGAATTGCTTAATATTACGGTGTTATACATGCCAGGAAGGATTCGAATCCACCATGTCCAAAAGGAAAAAGAAGAAGTCCCCTGTGGTCGAAGAAGGGCCAGAAGCTTAAACAAATACTGAATACATATATGAAGACACTCAATGTGTTTCTGGTGTTGAACCCGAGTACAAATGGGGTGAAACATATAGATTGATTTCCCGGAGGGAGGTTCCCGACATGGGCCTTGAAGAAGAATCTATCTATGCTAACATAGAGAAATCTTCTATCATGAAAGTTGCCACCAGACCAGAGCTGTTCCCATGCTTTGAGGTAATTGGCTGGAGTTTTCCCCGAGCAGATACAACCACAATGATCATAGGAAATGTTGAAGGACAGGGCTATGCTGCATTCAGCCCTAGATATGTGGCGTTGGCTTATCATCTACCAGAAGCCCAAGTTTTCTTATCTGACGATTGGCTGGACAGCATCAGAATGGACCTGGTGGAAACTCTTAAGAAAATGCTCTTGCAAGGAAAGCTTTACCAATATAGATAGACCGATGAGTATGATACAACGAGCTTGAGGGCTCCCTACAGGTTTATAGCTCTGATGCTTAATAGGATCTTTGGGATAGCTCATGGCAGACTCTTCAAGCTTGAATGGATACCTATTATCTTTCATGTGGTGACCCAAGGAACAGTATTCAATTGGGCCAGCCTTGTATCAAGCAGTCTTTCCTCTTGCTTGGCTGCAGCCTTGGGAGGAGAAGCTCAGAAGAGGTCCAAATTTTACATGATTTCAATACTAATAGACTGCATATTGTGCAACCAGGCTTTTCGAGTCTCAGGTGCATCTGGGACAGGGAAAGGATTCCTATGTATGTCGCTTATAGACCATTGTGGGCTCACCAGTACCATAGCCATTACAGAGATGTCTGTGAGCACTTCATTATGCCTCTGTAACCTCTCATTTTCCAAAAGGAGTGCGACTGTATGTCAGGAGAAGCCATGCAAGTGATAGGAGAATACGTGGATTATTTCTTAACTGAAAATGGCATGTACATCCGAATGTTTGGAGGATCTAAAGCCCCTTTACTGCTGCCTAAATATGCAACGAATTATGTAGTCCACAAAGAGGTAGTCAGACAAGTATTCATAGATGGAATAGGCAGTTTTCTTTTCGAACACAAGAAGACTGCCTACCCTCCTTTTCCATTCAAGCTAGGAAGCTACAAATTCACCAAGGTGAAGCAAGCTGCTGAATTCATAGAGGAATTGCAGAAGTTCCATTTTGGTGAGATGCCTTTCCAAAGAAATGATACTCAGGGAAAAGTAGTGGAGCATTTTAAAGAACACAAGGTTCACTTTGAATACACCCACCACTTTGATAGGGAAGAATCTGTCTTCCGGAATGCCCCAAACACAACAATGCTAACGAGAAGATTCAAGAAAAAGATTACCACCAAAGGTGGAAAAGGGGATGAACAGGAAAAGGCTGAAGAAGGGGATAAAAGGAGAAATGAATAAGCCTAGAGGTTGGAAAAGGAAGCTACATAATGGCTTCATTTAGAACAAGAAAGAAGAGATTCCTAAGAAGCAGCTGAGAAAGCAAAATAGGCAGCCAAAGAAACAGAAGAAGCAGCTAGCCAAGCAACTGAGGAAGCAAAGACAAAGCTCGATGAGGAGCTCCGCGAGAAGGAAGCTGAAAGAATAAAGTTGATACAGTAGTCAGCTTCTGAAACAGCAGCAGAACAAACCCAGGAGGAGGAAAACCCCGAGGTTCAAACCTCTCAAACACCTGCTGCCAGCACACCCACGGTTCCCTCACTCATGTTGGTCCCTTTTGTCTAGAAAAAGGGAGAGGAAGTCCCTGACTTCAATACTGTTTATTATGATAGGGCCACCAAGAGAATAATGAAGAGGACAGAAAGGAAGGTAGAAGCAGAAGGAATGGCTGGCAAAATGATAACAGATACGGCTGTTATGCTAGGGACAAAACTAGATCCAAGGCTTACCCTAAGGGCTGGGACTGCAATACTACATGCCTCAGAGGATAACATAGACAAGGTGATGACTGAACTGGATTCATACAAGAAATCTTCTGCTCAGCCGAAGGATACCCTGAAGAGAGAGAGAGAGAGGAAGGAAACAGGTTAAAGCGGAAATTTGAACACTTACAGAGGGAGATGAAGACTGCTGAAGCTGAATTGCAGGCCCTAAATGAAGAGAGAGAGGCTTAGGAGACTACACAAGAACAACTTGAGCAAGTGCAAGCAAGAAAATAAAGAGTTGAAGAAGGAGAAGGAGCAGTTACTGGCAAAGGTGGAGGAGCTAGAAGAGCAATAGAAGATCATCTTGACAGCCAATGAGATGCACTCCTAAGATCTGAGAAAGGAACATCAGGAATAGATCTGTTCGTTGCTCCAGCCATTCAAAGAACATATCTTGGCCCAGAAAGCTAGAATACTCCAGCTACAGATTGCTCTAGAGGAGGAAAGGTGTAAGGTCCTTCATATCGACAACCGGTTAGGGGAAATCATGGAGACCTCCTCCTACTTCGTCGACAGATCCTAGGATGTTCTTGAAGTTTTGAATGCTAGAATGGCAAGGCTGGAGAACAATGCAAAGACTCCAGCAGAGCTACCAGCCAAAGACCATCAAGCCCTAAAAAGAGACCATGACCTAGTAGAATTTGATGTCAGCACCATGGAAGAATTCAAGAAGACCGTCAAAAGGACGCAGAGAGCATGCTCAGAATATTTCAGGAGGCTCCTTAATACATTCAACCGGTGTTAGACAGACACTGAACATAAGCTTGATGAGTTCCCAGACCATGAAACCTTCATAGAAATATTGCAGAGTAGATATCAGGATGCAGAGGCCAGAACGCAACAGATCAAGGCCATTGATGACCTAGTTTTGAAGAATGGAGTGGGCCACCCAGCCATTAGTGTACAATTTTTGGAAGATCAAATTCGTTTGAGCCCAACAAGGATCGAGGCTATCAAGAATCAAGCCGAGAAATATGAGATAAATATTCAATTTTTGGAGCCTAGCACTTTTGAAGGCATCGCTAGTGAAGCTGCAGCGTGGAAGAAGTTCCTAGGAATCCAAGCAGTGCCCTCTTCGTAAGGGATGGGTCACCTTTCTATTTTGTAATATTTTGTAAAGACGTTTGAAAAAGTAAAATGTTGGGAAAATGAAAGGTTGGGAAGCGCAAAGGCTAATTTGGGCAGCCCAACCATTTCACTCTTTTTGTATAAATGTAATAGACTAAGAAGAGAGAAGGGATTTTTCCCTAGTAAGACTGGAGGACATATTGTAAGAAGAACTATTTCCTTTTGCAATAAAAAATTACAGTTTGCCAGTTGGAGAAAGGGATGTGAAATTTCCTAATTGTATGCAATGGATGGCGGAAAGATGAACTACTTTATTTTTCAGGTTGTGTCCATGAATCGTGAGATCGTTTTAACTTTATGACCTATGTCTTGTTGAATGATTTCTGATTTATTTTTGTGGAAATTTCACCAAGAGTAATGTATGTTGCTTATATAACAATTAGCTATCTGATTGTTAGAATATTTTTCTCATTCATGTGTTGTAAACATGAATATCAGCTATCTGTAATTTCTGTTTATCATACATGGAAAATACACATTACTCACAAATAATCATTCTTTTTGCTCCCCGGGGATAGATAGATAGGTGATTAGATAGTTAATTGATTTACTTCATGGCTGCATATGTGATTTAGATGTTTGTGATCCTAAGACGAGAGGTAAGAGCCTGCGCATCACATTGTGTAGTTCCTTGCATCTTTATCACCCTGCATTGTTAGTGAGGCATTTGCATTGCATACATTAAGTCAAAATTACAAAAAACTCGGTGGATCGGGCCGCAACCAGTAAAACCCTTTGTTTTTGTCACCTTGACCTACGGTAGCCGAACCGCAAACCGGACGGATTCCCTACACCAAATAGTCAATGGGATAGTTGGGAACATTGATTGGGGAGAATCCTTTACTGTTGTCGCTTGCGAATTTCCAAGCCCCAACAGTTTTGGTGCTAGAAGGAGGGCCGCTAGTGCATGGCTGGCCGTGGAAAATTACTTTTCCTAGGATTACCTTACCAGCAGATATTTGAAGCTTTCAGCCTGACCCAGGTACTCACAAGTTTCGGTTATACCTTGAAGCAAGAAAGGCTGTTCTCATCCTGCGTTGTTCTTTGCTCAGACTCTCATTCTTGTAGTTGCGCTTATGGATGGAATAAATGTAAATCAACCCAACCCATTACCAGCATGGAGAGCAAGGTCTCCTTTAAACCTTACACCGCCATTACATAACTTACCTCAGCATTTTGACAAGTTGTTGCCTAAGTTTGACCCCAAAGAAAGGATTGTTGTAGATGATCACCTGAAAATTTTTTATCTAGCATTAGAAGGGCTAAGGGCTGAGGAACATGAAGATGTGGTATGTAGACTATTCCCTCACACCCTGAAAGGAGCAGCAGCATCCTGGTATTTCAGTCTGCCTGCAAATTCTAGTCCTGATTGGGACACCTTCGAGAAGGTTTTCAGAAGTAAATACACCACTCAGAGAACTCATGCCTCATTAATGAAAGGTATTGGTTTGTTAAGAAAAGAGAAGAATGAGAAAGTACGTGTTTTCACTCAACGATTTTCGATATACCTAAAAAACATCTCTGAAGCTGACAGACCCTCAGATAAGGTCTTAATTGAGTATTATACCTCATCCCTAGGGCTTGAATTGGCCATGTTTGCCAAAATAAAAGCCAAACCCACATTGATAGAGACTTATGAAGAGGCCATAAGAGTAGAGGCTGAGAGGGAAAGTGTAGAAGATTATCCTGATCTACCTAGAGAGAAAACTGCAGATAGAAGAGTTTTGGTGTTGTTCAAACCCAGAGAGGGGCACTCACATGACCTTGAGGGAATGATGAAAACAATGCAGAAGCTTTACAACCAAATAATAGACCTGGAAAAAGAAAGGGACATTCATAAAACTTATCCGAAAAGAGAAGATAATAACCAATGGAAAATCCCTCCCTCAAATTCAGCCTCAATGAATATAATAGAAATAGGGGGGGATAATTTCTGTACTTTTCACCAGCAACCTCACTCTGAAAAGAAGTGCCCTCAATGGTTTAATTCAATGTCTTTGGTAATGAATAAGTTGTTGGATTCCAAATTGACTGAAGACAGTGGTGAAGAAGGAGGAAAGGAACAGATCATAGAGAAACAAGATGATGATGCCATGCTCTTATGGAATGGTGTTTCACTGTTTAACACAGAATAAAATGCTCTCAAGTCTCAGTATACACCTACATCCACAAAAGATAAGAACCCGGAAATTAAGAACAATGCAATACTTCTAGAGGTTAAAGAATTGCAAGAGAAAGTCAAGAGGCAGGTGGATGTGAATACTAAAGATGACATGCCTAAAGCCACCACTTGCAGGAAGGAAGCAGAGCCACTTGTTGAACCTACCAAGCCTATAGACGATGATGAGGAAGGAAAAGCTGACAGACTTAAAGAGGAGATGCCCACCAAAAACCAACCTGTGGAAGAAAAAATCGAATTGACTAGGACAAGGAAAACCATCGCTCCACCTTTTCTTGTGACTCTTGAAATTTTAAATCATAAGGTGCATAATTGTTTGGTGGACTCTGGATCATCGATGAATGTTATGCCTCTGTAAGTTTGCAAAAAACTTAATGGGCAGCTAAAACCTACTCTTTGGGATGTCACTCAACTCGACAAAACTAGTGTCAAAGTAGTGGGGGAAATGGAGAATGTTCTGATTCGATAGTCTGCAAATAAAAGGACATGTCATTACATTGATATTGTAGTAGCAAACATACCATATGGCTATGGAATGATCCTGAACCAAGATTGGATAGCAAGACTGAATGGGTACTTTGCTTCAGATTGGTCTCACTTGTGGTTACCTCAGAAGGGCAGTCCAAACCTGATTAAGATATTAAGAGAACCCTACATGAAGCACAATGTCACTAAACTAGGAGAAAAAAATGAATTTGTTGAGTCTGTCCTGGGAAATTATCTGACTGAGCTTGCGTTAAAACATCTTACTCCGATAAAGGCTAGTTTTATTACTGACACTCAGCCTGAGCTCCTTCAACTTCCTCAGGCTGTAAAAGATGATTATAGAATCGTAAACATGTGTTCAGTTTAAAAAACAGCACAGATAGACAATGGTTAGATATCCCATGTCTGTGATCCAGCCCACCCTTTAACTCTCTAGATTTAAAAAATTTCAGGAGTGGGCAAATTGTTTTTATATGTTTTGTACATAAATAAATTGTTTGTTTTCTTTAATGCTTTAATGCTTTTTCTTTTATTATTGCTTTGATTTTGTTTTCCTTTATTGCTTTGCTAAGCATTTCTTTTGGTTTTGAATAAAGAGGAAAACTTTTGGTTGCAATGGAAACATCAGGGTTCTTTATTAACTGAAATCTTGAGTAAAAGACTGTGCTTTAAAAGTATAGAATGTCTTCGAGTAGCAGTGTTCCTAGCTGGAAAAGCATTCATTGAAGTCTTACTTAACCCCTGTAAATAACTCAGAAGTGAAAGAAGTCTGGAATACTATTTTGAGGCTCCACCCATTTCACATCTTAAATACCCAAGGGGGTGACAGCAAAAGAATCACGGAAAGGAAGCAGCTTAAGACAGTATATCATATATAAATGACCCCATGTCATATTTTCAGAAAAGAAATAAGCAAGCCATCAAGAGTCAAAACTCCTTAAAGAGAAACAATACCTATCAAAGAAAATATCAAAGCATGAAGTACTGAATGGCCACAAGATCCTCTCCGTCCGTGGACTGGAATATGAAGTACATTGTTCACACAAAAGGGCACTATGGGATAGAGGATATTGAATTAAAATTCAGTAAGAAAGGCCTGCAGGAGGACTCATATCAAAAGAAATAAAGTTTAGAAGGAACAAAAGTGCAGTTGGCATGGGAATGAGGAACAAAAGGATAATACTCTTACCCTCTTGTTGTGCCCCTACCCAACAGCCTTTAAAAAACATTATTTCATCAAATAAAATTGTATTTTATTTTTGATGAAATGTTTGAATTTCATATGGAAAAACTAAAGAATTAACAGCTATCGAAATGGTAACATTCCAGAAGCTACTGAAACATGAAATTCAATGTTTTTAAAGAAACATTTGCGAACTATGTATTAGTTGACAAAATCACTATTTTGAAATTATTATTTTGAGTGGATAAGTGTTAATAATTGGTCATAACCTAGTAGTGATTTCTTATCCAATCATTAATCATTCGATTATGTGGTTTTGTTTTGAAATTTGAAGGCTGATTATTGTATTGTTGACACCTTATAAATGGATAATTTTGATTCAATCATTCAACTTGGTAATTCTGATTCACTTAACGGCGGATATTGAAAGATAAAACCATGCATTCAATTTAAGAGTTTGAAAAATATTTTACTAAGCCTATCTTATTATTTTTGCTACATTATTAAAAGTGTTGAATAAATAAAGATCAAATAAGTATATTTATAATTAATAGACTTTATTTATTTTTTATTATTTATACAAGATAAATAAATCTTTTAATTATTTTGTATAAATATAATAAATAAATTTCTTTGATCTTTCAAATGTTTACCTAGAAAATTAGGTATAACTAACACTTTATTTTAATTTTATCATATTTGCAAAAACACCAGGAATTAATGTGAATTTTATAAAGGCTTAGAAATGAGCATACTTTTCTTTTTTATTGAAGATTATTATCTAATTTATCCACCGGTTATTTGAATAAGGGCACATGGTTATCAATGAAGATTGAAGGAGCTATTAATTCAATGGAAAGGTTTGTGAATTTTGTTTTATCTACAATGGGATCCTCATATTAAACCAGCTATCTGTTCTCCGATATTGTAGAGATTTGAGAGATGCCAGCCGAATCTATGGATTATTATATTGCTAATAATGATAAAACAAATATCCTGTAGATGCTAAAATGTTTTAATTGAACATATTGAAACAAATCGCATATTTTGAAAACGCCAAAAGAGCTGGAAAGATCATTGGTTAAGCTATTTATTTTCTCATGATTGAATTCTGTTTACACTTCTTTCTTTTATTAGGTTTTTTGTTTTTCATGTGCAGATGCTAAGGAGATTGTTATGATTCTGGAAATTACCAGGAGACGAATTTTATTCTCTGTCAGTTATTAAAAACGCGTTTTCAAATAATAGGTGTTTTTCTAGGCCACGTTGTGAACAAATGGAGACAGATCTGAAAAATCCGCCACATGGGTTTTTCTCAGAGCAGACCCATTTAGTTGTACCTTGGGGGGATTTTGCTAAAAAGTGATGGATTCTGGGAGATTTCAGGGATTTTATGGATGCGATTTTTGCAGTTGCGGCTCGCAAAATTTCGCCTATGTAAAACCTAATTTGGATTCCGTTTTTGGTTATTTAAGCAGACTGAAATTTGTTGGAAAGAGAGGAAGGTGGGGGATGCCAAAGTTGAAGATATTTCTCTCTTGTAAGATCAAAAAACACTGCTGCCTGAGGTCTATAGTTGATGGAGAGGAGACAACAAGACTGTGGTTTGATTTATCTGCAATTTTAGACAGCTATCTGTCTTCAGCTACGATATGTTAAACTGGTGATATTTTTAATATATGTTTATAGTTTGTATACTTGGCATATAGTTTTGATATCTATCAGTCTTGTCATTTTTTTTCTACTTTATCTATGTTTGTTATAATTCTCTAAAGAATTTTACAAATATACATGTCTTGTACGATTATCGATTTTTAATGTTTTTGATCTTGCTGATATGTCATGTTGTTTAATTAATGATCGATATCATTGTTTATATAATATGTAATGATTACTGTATGGTTTTGTTAATGTTTAAATTTCTTTAAATATTATCAAGTGTATTCATGTAGTATTCCTATCAGCATAATTCGATTCCAGGTTTAATATTCTTTTCACTTTTGATGAGGATAAGATCGAGATATGCTGTTTCTTTAAACTATTTTATAAAAAACAACCAGTGAATCACATTCATGATTAAACTTATAGAAAAATAACACAATTTATTTTCTTTTCATTATGTTATTAACAATTCATTAAATCAGAATTTAATATTTATACTGCTGTGAGATTAGTTTTTGATTTTTGTAATTAATGTATATTTGTTAATAATACAATTTTGTAATTATTTTAACATGTTAATATTTGATTAATTTTGTGATTATTATATTATAAGTTAAGATTAATGGCGTAGATTTAGTTCATAGACTAATTTAATTATATTAATAATTCATTAGTAATTAGATTAACTAGTTTAATTTTGTACATCTGTTAACAAGTTTGTTGTGTATATTTGTAGGTATTTGATAGATTTAACAATAGCTTCGTTTTAGTTTTAGACTTTCAGGCTAAGAGAGCCTTTAAACCTGTCGGAAGGAACCATCCCAAATAGCTTGGAACCTGCTCTAAGGATCTCGTTCTGGGTTGTCTTCCCTGTTACGCGCATATTCACATATGCTCGTCAACATTGGCGCTAGAAGGAGGGCCAGTAGATGACAAGTTAGTCTACTGGAGTTATATGATTCATTAATGGCTTCTGTTCCAATTTGGAGATGTTTTTCTCGAAAAATCATTATTGATACTCCAGGAGTGATAGTTGATCTGTTAACTGAAAACAACTTTAATGGTGAGGGAGGAAGTAACATCTGCATATGAACATGTTTTACAATTTATTGATCAATGTATCTTTCACAAGATTAATGATAAAGATGTCTTGTGCATATTCTTGACTCTTACTTTTGAAGGACGAATCAAGAAATGGTGTGAAACCTTGCTGGTAGCTTTTATACATTCTTTTGAACATTTAATTAATGCATTTTTAGTTTCTTTTGGGAATTATGATTTCATTAGTTTGTGCACTGAATTAAAAAATTTAAGGAAAGACAAAGATGAATTAGTGGAAGACTTCATTGATAGATTTCTTAATCTTTGTTATAGGTTTCCTTTGAAAGATATTCCTTGTTTAGGTCAATGGATTCATCATTTGATTCTTTCAAATGAACAAGATTTAGAAGCTAATCAATCTGAATTTTTATTAAATGATCATTCACAGTTTGATTTAGTTTTTCATGAAAATTCTGAAAATTTAGAAGTGGAAGAAAACCAATCTTGTTTGACAACGTTCTTCACTTTGACGGATGTGGATTTTGAAGAACATGATAGTTCAAATTATGATATGTCCATATCTTCGTTGAATGAGAAAGAAGTTTATGAAGAAAATTGTCATGTTCCTACTTCTATTTCAGAAACAAAAGAAATTGAATCTAAAACTTCTAGTTTGACTAAAGAGATTCAAGATTCATCTTGTGGAGATCTTATCATTGATCATTTTATCACATCTCCATTAGTTCTCGATTCTTCTTATTCTAAAGAATCCAATGATTTTCTACCACATCTATATTCTTATGATGAACATAGTAAGACCTCAGATAACTTATTATGTTCATATTTTTCTATAGATCGTGTCACGGATATTAATCAGTTTATCTTAGAAGAAGAAACCAAACCACCTATAGACTCATCTTTTGAAGAGGAACTATTTAATGAAGAGTTTTCCTGTGATGATCTTTCTTATCCACGAAAAGAATTTCATTCTCTTAATGCTTCAACATATTTTTCTTTGTACCCTGATATTTTTAATCAAAAGGCAATGCATAGTTCATATTATTATGATTTTGATTTCACATTGTCACAATATTATGCGGTACAATACAATCATGATTTGCATTTAGAAAATGAAGAAATTAATCTTTCTTCCCATGAAACATTTTCTCAATTATATGCATGGGAATTAGGGAATATTCAAACAAGCAGACTTGAAGAAGTCTCTTATGATTCATCGAAATTCTTAGATCAACAATCTTATCATGATCGGTCACTTGAGTTAGAAAATCAATGTAGAACAGGTAAAGTCAATGTTGATCATCATCATATTAATAATTTACATCTTACAACGATTAATGATGATTTTCCACCTACCTTGTTGGATTCCATTAGTTCATCTCAAGTTAGTGATTATGAGGAATTTAATCCCTATCAAATTGATCAAGACATTAACCATAATACGGAGAACACTCTTGAACTTGAATTTAAGAAAATTGAATATGAATTTGATGATCTTTTTAAACGACGTGTTTGTCTGCAAGATGATGTTCATAGGGAGGAAGACCTACAGGAAGGATTGTTGAACTTTGAGTTTCTTTCACATGTTTCTATGCACAAAACTTTAGCACATGACTATCACGATATATCTCTCTCATTACCATATTCTTTTGAACAATCCTATGTTATTAATCACACATGTTATGATAGGATTGCAGATTGGCTCGAGAGATCTTTTCTTGCAAAGTTTCCGGAGAATGGTAAGTTGGCATTTACTTTGTTTTTTGAAAGTCAAAATGGTAAGTCAGATTTATTTATTTTTGGTTTCAAAATACTTCAATTCTTATTGTTGATTTTCATTTTGTCTGATTTTGCAGGATTGGAGTTATTACGATGGCTTCATTGGAAATTTTCGTTTACTTAGTTTGTATATATTTTATTTTATTAGTTTAGGTTAGGTTTATGATTTAAGATGATTTATGTTTGTTTACATTTCAATAAATGTAGATAGATGGAGTTGCGACGACATCATTTTTAGAATGAGATGACGACATCATTATTAGGGAAGTAGTTCTTTACTTTCTCTCGTTTTCTTTAATCGTCTCATTAAAAGAAAGAACCTTTCATCTTTTTATAGCTGCATATTCATTAGAATTTATTTTGTTACTTTGATTTCTAAATAAAACACATTAGATTAATGTCTGATCACTTATTAAAAAACAACTTCGACTAAATTGAAAGATTTAGAAGCAAAATAGGGATAAAATTTTTAAAACTTGTTAATCCATTTTAATCTCTTATGTTCTTTTGCTCATAATTAGTCATATGTTGTTTTGACCTATTTTCTGTGTGATGAGATCTTGGTTTAACTCATGTGTTGTGTGTGTATGATGTATTTTAAAATTTCATTTTTTCTCGTAGACTTTGATATCATTTGTTTTTGCAATTTGCCCAAATAAAACTCATGTATATATTATTTTGTTTTTTTATTTTGTTTTTGTTGCTCTTTTGCTTTTTCAAAAAACCAGGAGAAATGATTCAGATCTAGGAATGCTTTTACGTCATAAAATTGGAATATGATTATGTAAAATATAAAGAAAGCTAGACTTTTAGAAATCTGTTCTTATCTCAGAAATAAAAGAAAAAGAAATTGAACTGTTGCAAACAAAACTACTAGATGAAAACTTTCACTTTATTTCGTTTCTTTTATCATTATCCTCAAATTATTGGATTTAATGGATATTGAAGTCATTATTACTAGGTATTCTATTACTTATTTAGAAATCAGTTCTGGGAAAGCAGTTGCAATTTAATCATAAAATTAGTTATCTATAGATCCTTTACGCTATCTTACTCGTAAAGAGTTTCCTATTACGTTTCCCCATTATAAATATACAAATCTCTTGTGGATGAGCACTTAAATGCCGAGTATGAAGCCTTCTTTAAACTTATTAGCTTGTGATATAAGCCGTTGGGTAGAATGGGTTAAAAGACGTACCCTTTCGAGGCTATGGATGCCTGCAGGCAGGAGGGCTCTGTCTGTGGCATACTTGGATTTCAAATCATATATTGTTATACATACAAAAATCTATAAGAATCCGAGGTCATCCCACACTCGTGAAGAGGTTCCAATGCAACTTACCCGTTAATAAATTGAGAAGTTCTAAATATTCATGTTTTATCTTATCTTGGGACTAGAACGGTAGGATGCATGGTTAAAAGTCAACCCTTTCGAGGCTATGGACGCCTACGGGTAGGAGGGTCATGACTATAGTATTGGGATCATATCTTTAAAAACTGGTCGAATATAAAAATTACATTGTATTTCCCAGGATTAATTTCTTTTGGAGTCTTATGTTTTCTGAAAAAACTTAAAATTCGTATCATTTTTGAAGATAATCTCTGGATAATGATAAAAGAATCGAATCTAGTATTAGTTTCAAATCTAGTTTTATCACAAGGCACAGTTCTTTTATCTTCAGGAAAATGCTAATTTGAGTTAAAGAAAATTTTTCTTATCTTGCTATAGACACAAGTCAGATTTCATGTTTTCGCAGAGATAACTGTTTCGCCCAGTCAGTCGCCATTTGTTGTGCCCCTACCAAACAGCCTTTAAAAAACATTATTTCATCAAATAAAATTGTATTTTATTTTTGATGAAATGTTTGAATTTCATATCGAAAAACTAAAGAATTAATAGCTATTGAAATGGTAATATTCCAGAAGCTATTGAAACATGAAATTCAATGTTTTTAAAGAAACATTTACGAACTATGGATTAGTTGACAAAATCACTATTTTGAAATTATTATTTTGAGTGGATAAGTGTTAATAATTGGTCATAACCTAGTAGTGATTTCTTATCTAATCATTAATCATTCGATTATGTGGTTTTGTTTTGAAATTGTAAGGCTGATTATTGTATTGTTGGCACCTTATAAATGGATAATTTTGATTCAATCATTCAACTTGGTAATTCTGATTCACTTAACGATGGATATTGAAAGATAAAACCATGCATTCAATTTAAGAGTTTGAAAAATATTTTACTAAGCCTATCTTATTATTTTTGCTACATTATTAAAAGTGTTGAATAAATAAAGATCAAATAAGTATATTTATAATTAATAGACTTTATTTATTTTTTATTATTTATACAAGATAAATAAATCTTTTAATTATTTTGTATAAATATAATAAATAAAGTTCTTTGATCTTTTAAATGTTTACCTAGAAAATTAGGTATAATTAACAATTTATTTTAATTTTATCATATTTGCAAAAGCGCCCAGGAATTAATGTGAATTTTATAAAGGCTTAAAAATGAGCATACTTTTCTTTTTTATTGAAGATTATTGTATCATTTATCCACCGGTTATTTGAATAAGGGCACGTGGTTATCAATGAAGATTGAAGGAGCTATTGATTCAATGGAAAGGTTTGTGAATTTTGCTTTATCTACAACGGGATCCTCATATTAAACCAACTATCTGTTCTCCGATATTGTAGAGATTTGAGAGATGCCAGCTGAATCTATGGATTATTATATTGCTAATAATGATAAAAAAAATATCATGTAGATGCTGAAATGTTTTAATTCCACATATTGAAACAAAACGCAGATTTTGAAAACGCCAAAAGAGCTGGAAAGATCATTGGTTAAGCTATTTATTTTCTCATGATTGAATTCTGTTTACACTTCTTTATTTTATTAGGTTTTTTGTTTTTCATGTACAGATGCTAAGGATATTGTTATGATTCTGGAAATTACCACGAGACGAATTTTATTCTCTATCAGTTATTAAAAACGTGTTTTCAAATAACAGGCGTTTTTCCAGGCCACGTTGTGAACAAATGGAGACAGATCTGAAAAATCCGCCACATGGGTTTTTCTCAGAACGGACCCATTTAGTTGTGCTTAGGGGTATTTTGCTAAAAAGTGATGGATTTTGGGAGATTTCAGGGATTTTCTGGACGCGATTTTTGCAGTTGCGGCCGGCAAAATTTCGCCTGTATAAAACCTAATTTGGATTCCGTTTTTGGTTATTTAAGCAGACTGAAATTTGCTGGAAAGAGAGGAAGGTGGGGGCTGCCAAAGCTGAAGATATTTCTCTCTTGTAAGATCAGAAAACACTGCTTCCTGAGGTCGATAGTTGATGGAGAGGAGACAACAAGACTGTGGTTTGATTTATCTGCGATTTTAGACAGCTATCTATCTTCAGCTACGATATGTTAAACTGGTGATATTTTTAATATATGTTTATAGTTTGTATACTTGGCATATAGTTTTGATATCTATCTGTCTTGTCATTTATTTTCTACTTTATCTATGTTTGTTATAATTCTCTAAAGAATTTTGCAAATATACATGTCTTGTACGATTATCGATTTTTAATGTTTTTGATCTTGCTGACATGTCATGTTGTTTAATTAATGATTGATATCATTGTTTATATAATATGTAATGATTACTGTATGGTTTTGTTAATGTTTAAATTTCTTTAAATATTATCAAGTGTATTCATGCAGTATTCCTATCAGCATAATTTGATTCCAGGTTTAATATTCTTTTCACTTTTGATGAGGATAAGATCGAGATATGCTGTTTCTTTAAATTATTTTATGGAAAACAGCCAGTAAATCACATTCAGGATTAAACTTACAGCAAAATAATACAATTTCTTTTCTTTTCATTATGTTATTAACAATTCATTAAATCAGAATTTAATATTTATACTGCTGTGAGATTAGTTTTTTATTTTTGTAATTAATGTATATTTGTTAATAATACAATTTTGTAATTATTTTAACATGTTAATATTTGATTAATTTTGTGATTATTATATTATAAGTTAAGATTAATTGCATAGATTTAGTTCATAGACTAATTTAATTATATTAATAATTCATTAGTAATTAGATTAACTAGTTTAATTTTGTACATCTGTTAACAAGTTTGTTGTGTATATTTGTAGGTATTTGATAGATTTAACAATATCTTCGTTTTAGTTTTAGACTTTCAGGCTAACAGAGCTTTTAAACCTGTCGAAAGCAACCATCCCAAACAGCTTGGAACCTTCTCTAAGGATCTCGGTCTGGGTTGTCTTCCCCGTTACGCGCATATTCACATATGCTCGTCAACACCTCTGTTACAATCCTGTGGTGTCCAAGCTGTAAACTACCTAAGGACAGGAAAAATAAACCTCAATTATTTGGCCTCAAAAGAGTTATTTAGACTGGCAACACTTCTGATGTTACCATCTCCCAAAAGAATGGACTTCTTTAAATAATTTAAATGCATTATTTGGCTTGCTTAGGAATACAAGCGTCTAGAAGATTTCAAAATTTATTCAGACAGTCTCCCGCTGGGAGGGAGTTAATTCAGAGATCTGGGGTTCCCCAGGTAGTCGCCAATTGTTGCAGCTGCAACAATTTTCCAAAATTCCAAAAAAATTTAGGACCCTCCTTTTTGCTTAGTATTTCCGCTTCTTTTTTGATTTGGTCTGAGAATTTTCCGAAAGAGTTGCTTATGTTGAAGTGGTTTATCACCTGTTGAATTTCTCTCTAGTGCTAAAAAGTTTACATTTTTATCAATCCTTATCGTTATCTTTGATTACCTTTGAAGCCAGTCTGAATCGAAAGTTTGTTTAATTGACTTTCCCACAGTTGCGGAGGTTTTTGCCTTGTCGTTTTCTGCCGTTGCGGGTGAATTTTGGTTCTGCGTCGGAAGGTATGATTATTTCCTTCTCCGCCATTGCAGACGGTATCTGCATTTACCCTACGCCATTGCGGATCAGTTTGGGTTTTGGCTTTCGATTTCTTTCCGATAAATGTGTTTTAAGCTCGGCGGAGTATTGGTTTGATGCGGAGGCTTTATCGTTTATTTCTCTCGTCGTTGCTGAAGGAAAGCCATTTTCTTTTCCCCCCGATCCTTCATTGTTTTAATTCATTGGGTCCCACAGTTGCGGACGGTTCTGCGGTTCGGGTTTCCACCGTTGCGCTTTCATCACCCGATCCTAAAAGCCATCCGACATCCGATCATTGGTTTTTTGTTTCGCCTTACCTGTTCGCCGTTGTGGAGGAGGTTTCATTTGTCTTCCGATCAGCTTCGCTACCGACATCCGATATATTTTTCTCGCCATACATCTCCGCCGTTACGGATGATTTTATTATTGAGCCGTTCGTCGTTGCGGAGGGAAATTCACTTTCTCCCTCTTATCAAAGCTCCTTGACGTCCGGTGTATAGTTTCACCCGCCATGTTGATTTTGTATATATATGAGCGGGTCACGGGGTTTGTTTATCATTTCAATATTGTCGACTGTGCTCTGTCGTTATCTGTCACGCTTGCCCGTATCTTCGTTTGTAGTACTTTCGGTCTAGGTGTCTTCACCGTGCTCGACGGTTATCTCCACGTCAGCTGCGCATCCGTACCAGGTAGGTCCTATTCACCTGTTCCAGTTCCGTTGTGACATTCGGTAGGGTTTTATGTGGTCAGTTTGGATTGTGATGGTTTGTTTGCCTCGGTAGGGTTCCGGTTCCGTTGTTTTTCATGCCTATATAAGTAGGGGGAGTTTTAATATGGACTATCATCGGGGGCGCTTTTAACCCACGAACTTATTATCTTGGCCCATGGCCTCTGTTTGCAAGCCCCGTGCGTTACCAATGGGGGCTTGGTGCAGACGTCCATTGCGCCGTCTGCACCAAGCTGCCCCGAGTGGTAATGATTGTGTAGGAGGGGGGGGGGGTTATGGGCGTTTTTCTTAAAGTACCTGTTAGTCCTCACCGTAGTTATGGCCCTTATTTTACCCGCACCGCTCGAACCCCAGCTTGTGTTGCTCACGTCGTCCCACGTAGCCCTTTTGTTCTCAGTCATTTAAATCCCTAGCCGGTTAGAGGGGATATGTGTTGTTTTAGTTTGTTAAACAGGAATCTCATGGATAGTGGTTCTAATCGAAGCGCCATTTGCAGTAAAATGACAGTAATACCCAAAATGTGTAGTCGGCTTAATGTAAAGTTTTCTTCTGCGAACTGCACAAGTCCTTGTTGATTTTAGTCTGGCTAGGCTATTGGTTGTTAAAATGTTTGTTATTATAAAACTCAGGAGACCCTCACAGTCATACTGCATATGACTACTTTCGATTATCTCTTTTGTTGATATACACAGACTAAACTACCAAGCACTACGTCTTGTATTTTAATGGTTCTGATGGTCAGGGCATTTTTTGACTGCACATGCATGCATTTGCTTCCCTACTTGTTATCACATTAAAACACATGAAAATGGCACCTTACACATAGATGTAGTTTGTTGTAGTCTAGAATATGGTTGATGGAATGATTAATATCGTACAGCAATGTTTTGCATCATGCTAAGATATAAACAAGATCACTAAATGGTGTGCATTTGGTTGTAATAGTCTTGTTAGTCAGACCAGTCGGGTTATGCAAGCTTATATCTTAGTTGCTTGTCATCATACATACAGAAAGAATAAAATTTTGCACAATGCCTTGTGAATGTCTGCAATTTGAAGTGCTTAATATTACGATGTTATACATGGCAGGAAGGATTCAAATCCACCATGTCCAAAAGGAAAAAGAAGAAGGCCCCTGTGGTCAAAGAAGGGCCAGAAGCAGAAACAAAGACTGAATACATATATGAAGACACACAATGTGTTTCTGGTGTTGAACACGAGTACAAATGGGGTGAAATATATAGATTGATTTCCTGCAGGGAGGTTCCCGACACGGGCCTCGAAGAAGAATCTATCTATGCTAACATAGAGAAATCTTCTATCATGAAAGTTGCCACCAGACCAGAGCTGTTCCCATGCTCTGAGGTAATTGGCTGGATTTTTCTCCAAGAAGATACAACCACAATGATCATAGGAAATGTTGAAGGACAGGGCTATGCTGCATTCAGCCCTGGATATGTGGCGTTGGCTTATCATCTACCAGAAGCCCAGGTTTTCTTATCTGACGATTGGTTGGAGAGCATCAGAATGGACCTAGTGGAAACTCTTAAGAAAATGCTCTTGCAAGGAAAAATTTACTGATATAGATAGACCGGTGAGTATGATACAGTAAGCTTGAGGGCTCCCTACAGGTTTATAGCTCTGATGCTTAATAGGATCTTTTGGAGAGCTCATGGCAGACTCTTCAAGCTTGAATGGATACCTATTATCTTTCATGTGGCGACCCAAGGAACAGTCTCCAATTGGGCAAGCCTTGTATGAAGCAGTATTTCATCTTGCTTGGCCGCAGCCTTGGGAGGAGAAGCTTAGAAAAGGTCTGAATTTTACATGAGTTCAATATTAATAGACTGCGTATTGTGCAACCAGGCTTTTCCCGGTCTTAGGTGCATCTGGGACAAGGAAAGGATGCCTTTGTATGCCACTTATAGACCATTGTGGGCTCACCAGTACCATAGCCATTACAGAGAGGTCTGTGAGCACTTCATTATGCCTTTGTACACTCTAATTTTCCGAAAGGAGTGCGACTGTATGTCGGAAGAATCCATGCAAGTGATAGGAAAATACACGAATTATTTCTTAACTGAAAATGGCATGTACATCCGAATGTTTGGAGGATCTAAAGCCCCTTTACCGCTGCCTAAATATGCAACGGATTACGTAGTCCGCAACGAGGCAGTCAGACAAGTATTCATAGATGGAATAGGTAGTTTTCTTTTCGAACACAATAAGACTGCCTACCCTCCTTTGCCATTCAAGCTAGGAAGCTACAAATTCACCAAGGTGAAGCAAGCTGCTGAATTCATAGAGGAATTGCAGAAGTTCCATTTTGGTGAGATGCCTTTCCGAAGAAATGATACTCAGGGGAAAGTAGCAGAGCTTTGTAAAGAACACAAGGTTCACTTTGAATACACCCACCACTTTGATAGGGAAGAATCTATCTTCCGAAATGACCCAAACACAACAATGCTAATGAGAAGATTAAAAAAAAGATTACCACCAAAGGCGGAAAAGGGGATGAACAGGCAAAGGCTAAGGAAGGGGCTAAAAGGAGAAATGAAGAAGCCCAAAGGTTGGAAAAGGAAGCTACAGAATGGCTTCATTCAGAAGAAGAAAGAAGAGCTGCCCAAGAAGCAGCTGAGAAAGCAAATGAGGCAGCCAAAGAAACAGAAGAAAGAGCTAGCCAAGCAGCTAAGGAAGCAAAGAGGAAGCTCGATGAGGAGCTTCACGAGCAGGAATCTGAAAGAATAAAGTTGATATAGCAGTCAGCTTCTGAAATAGCAGCAGAACAGCCCCAGGAGGAGGAAAATCTCGAGGTTCAAACCTCTCAAACACCTACTGCCAGCACACCCACGGTTCCCTCACTCACATTGGTCCCTTTTGTCCAGAAAAAGGGAGAAGAAGTCCCTGACTTCAATACTGTTTATTATGATAGGGCCACCAAGAGAATAATGAAGGGGACAGAAAGGAAGGTAGAAGCAGAAGGAATGGCTGGAAAAATGATAACAGATACGGCTATTATGATAGGGACAGACCTAGATCCAAGGCTTACCCCGAGGGTCGGGACTGCAATACTACATGCCTCAGAGGATAACATAGACAAGGTGATGACTGAACTGGAGTCATACAAGAAATCTTCTGCTCAACTGAAGGATACCCTGAAGAGAGAGAGAGAGGAAGGAAATAGGTTAAAGCAGAAATTTGAACACTTACAAAGGGAGATGAAGACTGCTGAAGCTGAATTGCAGGCCCTACATGAAGAGAGACAGGCTCATGAGACTACACAAGAACAACTTGAGCAAGTGCAAGCAGAATATCAAGATTTGAAGAAGGAGAAGGAGCAGTTACTGGCAAAGGTGGAGGAGCTAGAAGAGCAGTAGAAGATCATCTTAACAGCCAATGATATGCACTCCCAAGATCTGAGAAAGGAACATCAGGAACAGATCTCTTCATTGCTCCAGCCATTCAAGGAACATATCTTGGCCCAGAAATCTAGAATGCTCCATCTACAGATTTCTCTAGAGGAGGAAAGGTGTAAGGTCCTTCAGATCGACAGCCGGTTAGGGGAAATCATGGAGACCTCCTCCTACTTCATCTACAGATCCCAGGATGTTCTTGAAGTTTTGAATGCCAGAATGGCAAGGCTGGAGAACAATGAAGAGACTCCAGTAGAGCTACCAGCCAAAGACCATCAAGCCCTAAAAAGAGACCATGAACTAGTAGAATTCGCTGTCAGCACCATGGAAGACTTCAAGAAGACCGTCAAAAGGACGCAGGGAGCATGCTAAGAATATTTTAGGAGGCTCCTTAATACATTCAACCGGTGTCAGATAGACGCTGAACATAAGCTTCATGAGTTCCCAGACCATGGAATCTTCATAGAAATATTGCAGAGTAGATATCAGGATGCAGAGGCCAGAACGCAACAGATCAAGGCCATTGATGACCTAGTTTTGAAGAATGAAGTGGGCCACCCAGCCATTAGTGTACAATTTTTGGAAGATCAGCTTCGTTTGAGCCTAGCAAGGATTGAGGCTATCAAGAATCAAGCTGAGAAATTTGAGATAAATATTCAGTTTTTGGAGCCTAGCACTTTTGAAGGCATCGCTAGTGAAGCTGCAGCGTGGAAGAAGTTCCTGGAAAGCCAAGTGGAGCCCTCTTTGTAAGGGATGGGTCACCTTTGTATTTTGTAATATTTTGTTAAGACATTTGAAAAAGTAAAACGTTGGGAAAATGAAAGGTTGGGAAGCCCAAAGGCTACTTTGTGCAGCCCAACCATTTCACTCTTTTTGTATAAATGTAATAGACTAAGAAGAGAGAAGGGATTTTTACCCAGTAAGACTAGAGGACATATTGTAAGAAGAACTATTTCCTTTTGCAATAAAAAATTACAGTTTGCCTGTTGGAGAAAGGGATGTGAAATTTCCTAATGTTATGCAATGGATGGCGGAAATATGAACTACTTTATTTTTTAGCTTGTGTCCATGAATCGTGAGATCGTTCTAACTTTATGACCTATGTCTTGTTGAATTATTTCTGATTTATTTTTGTGGAAAGTTCACCAAGATTAATGTATGTTGCTTATATAACAATTAGCTATTTGATTGTTAGAATATTTTTCTCATTCATGTGTTGTAAACATGAATATCAACTATCTGTAATTTCTGTTTATCATACATGGAAAATACACATTACTCACAAATAATCATTCTTTTGGCTCCTCGGGGATAGATAGATAGGTGATTAGATAGTTAATTGATTTACTTCATGGCTTCATATGTGATTTAGATGTTTTTTAGCCTAAGACGAGAGGTAAGAACCTGCGCATCACATTGTGTAGTTCCTTGCATATTTATCACCCTGCATTGTTAGTGAGCCATTTTCATTGCATACATTAAGTCAAAATTACAAAAAACTCGGTGGACCGGGCCACAACCGGTAAAACCCTTTGTTTTTGTCACCTTGACGTACGGTAGCCGGACCGTAAACCGGATGGATTCCCTACACCGAACAGTCAACGGGATAGCTGGGAACGTTGATTGGGGAGAATCCTTTACTGTTGTCACCTGTGAATTTCCAGGCCCCAACACCTTGCCTATAGCTCTTAAAAAAATTCAAATAAAGCATGAAATCTATCTACTAAATGCTATAAAAATACATGAAACAGACATGAATTGAAACACAATATTTAGAGGAAATTTAAATTGTGTCATATTAAATTGAGAGGAAGGTGATTACAACCCAATAATGGATGAATCCCCTTCTCCTTTTCTCTAAAATACCACTCTCCATCAATGCCAATGATCAAAGAAACTACGATGTGCAAGAAAGGTTCTATCTATCTTCTCATTCCTCCAACATGCCTTTGCTCTCTTATTTGTCCTCCTTCTTTCACCTCATATGCCTTTCTTTTATAGCATTGGGATTTGTGTTTCCAATCACTCACCATGAATGTGGGTTTAATATTTTTGAATCTTTTTTTATTCTTTCCTTAATAAAACCCACTTTCCTTAGTTTTTGGGCATTTTACTTGAATATCCAGGTTTTGAGGACAATCAATACATATGCCATGTATTCTTTCCACTCCAGAAGTTGTGGTGACAAGGTTTTTATCCTTAAGTAGTCTTGGTGTTGAATTATTTTAGAGAGACCTTTGTCTTCACATCTTTCTTCCTTTGCGGAAGGGGTAGTGTGATGAGAGATCGAATATCTCAATTTGTTTCAAATTCTGGTCTTCCTGTTGAGGGCGAAAAGAAGATATGTTTTTAGAACATCATCTTCGATGGTGTTAATTTTATTGTTAACAATCATATTTGTATTTATCATACAAATCAGCTCTGGATTTAAATTTATCAGTTGGTGTCTCATAAACATCTAGGAATTCATACTGCTGTATTTCAAAAGCTGGTCCCTTGATTTTTACCTACTTTTTCGTGCTTTCAGTTTTAATACCTTCTACCAATTCTCCCTCAGCTACAATATTCTTCCTTTTAGTTGTTTCTAAACACCCTTTCTCTTTTGTTTCCATGGAATCTAAAAAAGTCCTTTCACTTGTAACCTCTGGAATGCTTGCAATGGGAGTAACAATACATGTTTCATTTTCCTTAACCAATGGATTTTCCTATGTAACTTCTACATTCTCCATTGATGATGGATAATCCGGCCAATTGTATTTTTCAACTAATCCTTCTACTATCTGGTGCTCAAAAACCTTGTTCTTATTCATTTGTCTTCTTAATGAGATAACATTTTGTGGATCAAATTTCATTGCAAAATCTATTTTAAAATCTATCTCCCTTAGCAAAATATCAACTACAGGAAGTGCAGCTTTATTCTTTATAATAACGGGTCCAATTACCTAAGGAAATTTGATTTCTAAAGATTTCTTGAAACTAATGAAATGTTCATTTTCTAGTATTAATTTCTCTCTTACTAGATCCAAATAAAACAATGTAGGAGTAAGGAAATCTAGCATAATATATGGCTCATGAGTAAATCCATACACTCTGATAATGGTATATTCTTTTAATAGGAACCAATCTCCTATTTTCCTATCTAGGGAAAATTGTAAAGCTTCTTTCATCTGTGGTAACACTCTGTGTAATTTATTTTGAAAGAAAAATTTGTGAACCTCTACCATCAACAAGTTCATATATTTAAAGAAATCATTACTGATATCTGTTGCGAGCACCATTTCTAGCAATTGTAGATTTTCTTCATTGAAAAATAAAAACATTATGATCAGATAGGATTGAAATCTGAAATGCCTGGTGCTGTGGAAATTCACTAGTTGAGAGTGAATAATTTCATCTAGGAATTCATCAAATTGAAGGCATGGATGTGGATGAGAACGACACTCATACTAACTCTAAACAAGAGACTCATTAAAAACTCAAAAACATATTTGTTTGTGTATAAACCTAAGGACTGAATCAACATCAAAACAATCAACTTTGTTTCTTCATTGAATAGGTTTACATCTAGGGGAAATGGTTGGTTATCAAGGGATACATATGACCTTAACCACTTGGAGAAGAAGGGTTCTTTTTTCTCAATGGTAGCATGTCTGAAGGACTAAATTAGGTCTTGTTCACTGAAATATTCATGGTTTTGGATGAAAGTAGGAGGGATGGCTAGAGAGTCTCAGAAAACAAGTGAATTAACATCAAATATAATCTTGGTTTTGGATGAGTCCATTATTACCCTCTCAGAAGAGTAATAATTTGATGCACACCAGTCAATGAAATATGGAAAGTTAAGGGTTTGGTATGGACAGAAAAATAGAAATGAGACTGGAAGATGTCATGCAGGTCAGAACCCTGGTATTTAAAAGCATCCATATTTGTTTTTAATTAGTTAATAGGGATGAAATACATAATGGTATCAAATATCCCACCATCTCTATCTTTGAATAATTCATCTATTTTCTGAAACTCTAGGGCCTGAGCCTCTACTTCTCCTCCACTATCCATGTTTAAATACTAGTAAGCGGGTAAAAACATGGCCAACCTAGCAAACTAACGGCTAGATGGGTATCTTTTTGACTTGCCTTTGTCCATGCAAAACAATGTTTTCTTCTACCAATGCATAAAGACAAATAGTCCTCGAACATGTGCCTTTTCCCTTTATAATATTCTTCATAGTCGTTTTGGATATAAGGAAGCAGTTTTATTTTCCACTTATAGAATTCTCTGTTAATTTCCATGCACATATCAAAGGAATATCCTTCTCTATTCATAGATTCAATCTACCTTTCTTGTAAACCATTGATCATGATCACCCATTAACCTTATCCTTCCCTTATTCCGTTGCATAACTTATTTTCTAGCCTCCTTGAAATTTCTTCTAGTGGACCTCCTAATCAACGCAGATATTCCAGTTCTTCACTTCCCATTGTAGATCTCCTTTACCATTTAATACTCATCTTTATTTTCCGCTGCTCATATGATTTTCAAAATAGTGTGCAACATCTATCAACGAATCACCTTACAACCATTGATCTCAACCACTTAGAATTCTGACCGTTGATCAATGTTTCCCTTTAATAATTCCGCCAATCTCCACTTGATCATCTGGCCCGCCTGTTCTCCCTACAGATCCCAATATCCGTCGTTTATATTTTCCATCATTAATATCCAGCATAGATTTATGATAAGCCTAAAAAATTCCTCTCTCTTGATCTATCATTCCCTGTGCATCTTCTCACAACGGAGTTTATTTGCACCATAGATATTTTCTCCCTCAATCCTCTGTCGTAGATTTAGGTAGGCTGTAACCCTTTCTGCTGATCATTGAGATTAATTTTGTCATGTATCTTTGATCGATGGATCCATCACCCACCATAGATATTCCCACCTAGATATCTAAACCATTGAACCTTTTAGTGTATACCACTAGCACAACTTTTTCCATTTTTTATCCCTTTATCAACTTTAACCTATGGATTTTTATGAAAATTAAAAAAATTCTTCTCTAATTCAGTATCTTTTAAGGAACCTTTCAGTCACACTATCAAAAATTATTCATATCGTACCCTTATGTCTCCCGAGGCCTACTCATTTCAACTGATAGCCAAAACAATGCTAAGAACTGGCTCCAATTAGGGATGCTATCCTCCCTGCGAGGTAGCAAAGAACCCATAGACTAGTACCAATTTATTCTCTGTACAAAACCTCTTCAAGAACTTATTAATTCAAATTTCTTTTTCCTTTTTATGTAAATAAATAAAAGAAAATGTCAAATCTTAAAGATATTATGGCCTTCTCTCTGAGATTTAAATCCTTCAGTTTGCCATATGTACTGATATTTCAATTAAATAAATATATACAATGAATATACAAAATTAACTTCCTCCTTAATACAAGTAATGCTTCAGAAATATTCCATTAATAGGTCCTCCTTTAAGCTGAACCCCATTTTGATGTTGCAGAATAAAAGAATTGTCTCCTCTAAAAACAACAATAATGTATGGCCCTTTCCACAAATGATCAAACTTTCTATGTTTGTCTTCCTTCCTTACATCCCATTTTAAGAATAGATCATCATCCTGAAACTGTTCTTCCTTATCCCTCCTGTCAAAGGTTTTCTTCATTTTCTCCTGATGTACTTGTACCTTATCATAAGTTTTTTCTCTTACCTTATTCAATTCAATGATTTGATTTATCCTCCTCTGCATGTGATTTGGCTCTTCCTCCTATTCTTGTAGCAACTACATCACATGAAAACCTAAAGACATTGGAAATACCACTTATGATCCATATACCAATTGGAAAGGTGACATACCAATAACCCTTTTAGTACTGGTTCTATCTTCCCATAAAGCATACTCAATTTGGTGTACTAGGCTCTCTTATTCTCTTCTAATAGCTTCTTGATTATCCTCGCTAAAATTTTATTAGAAGATTCTACAAGCCCATTCCCTTGAGGATAATATGCAGTAGAATGATTCAAACTGATATGATACTTGTGACAAAAGGTGATCATTTTTTTAGACTTTAAAGTTGGTGCATTATCAGTCACAAGTCTCTCAGGGCATCCAAACCTTGACAAAATATTATTTTCTAGAAATCCATAATAACAACATCAGTATCCCTCCTATTAGGTATAGCTTCAATCCAGTTAGTAAAGTAATCAGTTGCATTCAGGATCCATCTATGCTGGCCAGAATAATTTGGGTTAATTTCTCCAATGAAATCTAACCCCCACCGTTGAAAAGGTACTTCTACTAAAATATGATTAAGTGGTAATGGAATTAACTTACTCTTCCTATCAAATATTTGGCACGGATGGGAGGTTGTCATCTCTTTATAAGCATTAGAAAACATGGTTGGCCAATAGAAACCAACCCTTAAATTTTTATTTCTAGACACTTTCCAAGAATGATTCCCTCCACACACTCCTTGGTGAAAATCCTTCATAGTCTGTTGGGCTTCATTCTCTAGCAAAAAATTTAGCAAATTGAACCCTGGGATTTTCCAAAATAAATACTTGTTCATAATGAAAAACTTTGTTGATTTTAGATTTAATCGTCTAGCTCTGGTTTTACTTAATCCTGGAGGTTCTTTTAAATTCTTCAAAACATACACTATATCACTATACCAAGGACATAAATTGAAAGATGTGTTCACCTGTAATCCTAGATCCAATTGATCTGAATTATTAGAGTGTTAAAGTATTGAACCATTGATCTATAGGAAAATGAGAGCAATTGAAAGGTAGAATTGTGCAGTGGAATATCAAGAACAATGCACATTGAACAAGACAAATTTGACACAAATATGATAAGAATTGATTAGTTAATCACAACATTAATCTTCATTATTCCATTAGTAATACAACAGTGTTACAATAAGGAGAATTCGAATCATGTGGATAAGATTTGAATCTACAAACTAAACTTGTCTGACTGGCTAACACAGTGTGTCTAAATCACTTCATGGGAGCCACTAGTCTAAATCATGATGTCTAAATCAATCTACAATCAGTTAAACTAGTTAAACCAGTTAAAATAATGAGGTAGGTGGAAAAAGGTGCCACTCCCCCATGCATCCATGAAAAACTGTCACTAGGATAACTGAGAGTGATCTAACCGATTGTAACTAGAGGTTAACTTAGCATAATTGCCTGCCTACGACAACCAACTGATGGATATTTTGGTGGCACTCAGAGTGGCTCCTAGAATGTAGGGATTGGCACCGGTGGGACCAATGGCACTAGTGGCACCAGTGGCACCAATATCATGGTGGCACCAAACTCATCCAAATGACTCCTAAGTTAGGAAAGATGTTCAAATAGACTATATATGGAAAAGGAAGGATTATATAATCATAACAACCCCCTTAATCTTGACTTGAAAAATTTTGGGCCCTAGAAACTAGGCCAAAAGTCACCCATACAATCTAATGAAAAAAAATAAAAGATGCTTAATAAAATAAGGGAAATGGGGAAAACCTCATGGGAACCCCCCCTCAAAATAAGCAGGAATCAGGAAAACAAGCTATACTTAAGAGGAAATTTTCCTCTTTGGGTAAAAACTTGTAAATTTTTGCTACAATTTGCAGCTTTGTGGAGCAACTATGCAAAATCATGGTTCTTCTGTGCATCAACATCCTGGGACTATGCATGTGAAACTTTCCATATTATTTCGATATGCTGAATTTTGCTTTTGTCTCTTCTTTATAGAGGAGGAATGGAATGATCCATTTTGTTCTTCAGTGGGACAAATTGTGGATCATTCGTTATCATCAAGTAGCATCTTCCTATAATTTTGTTGCACCACTCCGTAGGTAGCGAAGCTTTGTGAGAGAGTGCAACATATGCTTTTTTATACTGGTACCTCTCTTTTCTTCTATCATCTAGATCCGCAGCATCATTCCTAGCTCCTTTAATGATATTTTCAACCCATTTAATCTTCTGATTCGGAATAGGAGCTAGATCTAGATCTGGATCATCTTGAGGTATGATCTCAATATCAAGATCATGTTGATTTTGTTCCTCATCTTCTAAAACTGAAATATTAGACAACATATCATTATTTGCAAATGGAAATGAAAGAGATTTTATAATAACACCCCTTTTGAATTGCTACTAAGATTGTGCTAGAGTTGAGTATGGAAAAAAGTGTGAGAATTCATATTCCTTGGAGGCATGGTTTGCAATACCCTTCAGTATAATATATTGGTTGAGATATCTGAGATCACCACTGAGTCAGGATCAAATACAACTTTATTTGGAGAGCTAGTATGTGTCATCTGATAAAAATATATCAAATTTGTTGCAAGAGAGGGAACATAGAGTACATTCTTGAACTCACCATGTTGGATTTTAATAGAACCTCTACCTACTTCTGGGATCTGTGAATTATCCCCCATATGAATTCTAGGTCCTCCTGAGATATCCAGAGTAGTGAAGGTTTCTTTGGAGGAAATCATGTGGTTGGATGCTCTAGACTCTATCAAGTAAGACTTCGACTGAGTGAATCTTGCTTTCAAAGTATGGAACCTCTCATATTCTTTAGTATGCTCTCCAACTTTAGACATCTCTACACCTTGTGGAAGGGAAATATTGTTCTGTTCAAGGAGTGTTGTCAACTGTTCGATGGTCTTCTTCATGCCATGGCTCTCTATATGAAAGACTCTCGTACAGTATGGACATATAGTCTTCTCAAATTTATTCTTTTTTCTTGGAACCCGAGGCTCCATCGAAATATCTTCGATTCTCTTTTGGCTTCGAATCAGTGGCTTTGGGCTCCTTCCCTTTGTGCTTCCCTTTGGATTTAACATTGTTTGAGTCTGAAATCAAGAGTGCTTGATTCTTGTGTATTTGAATCACTCCCATTTGAACCAATTTATCATGCTCTTGTATTAAGGACTCAAATAAAGCATCTAGAGAAGGAATCTTCCAATTGGGGATGGAAGCTCTTCTGGAATGGAATCTAGAGACAAATAGTGAGTACTCATAGCCAATATTGCTCAGTACAAACAACACAAATTGCTCATATTTCCTCTCTAATCCACATTATTTGCATTGCAGTACTAGTGACTTGTATTTTGTAAAGAATTGTTGAATAGATTCGAAACTCCAAGGCTATAGAGCTATGATCTCATTCTCTGAAATATGACTTCGAATCTCATCATGTTTTCCAAACAAAGATTCAATATCCCAAGCTTCCTTCGGAGTCCTTATTCCCTCAAGATGGAACAAAATATCCTGGGAGATATGAGTGCACATCAAGCCGAATCAAAAGAATTTCTTCTCAACATACTATTGGGGATCAGTTTCTCTTCCCATTTTCATCCTATATAGACCAATCTTGCACAAGTATACATGCATATCTTCCCTCCAATTAAAGTATTTGAAGGGTGTAAGGATTTGGGGTATGAGAGTTGAAGAATCCACTTTTATGTATGTTGAACTAGCTAATTCCTAATGAAGCTACATAGGTACCTACAGATAACACTGTAAAACTCAAATCATTTTGTAATCATGTCAGTTTCAAGCCTTTCCACCTCGACGTGTACACTTTCTCATAGTCCTTCACACCTGGATAGACTTCTCTAGAAAGAATCCACGGAGAGAAAGGCTATCATTCCAGGATTTATGTGGAAAATTAGCTGCTTCTGGTGTACAATGGAGATCAAACAACACTTGTTGCTAGCCTAAACAAGGCTATGATACCATGTTAAATTATTCAACCATTAATCTACATGAAAATGAGAGTAATTGAAAGGTAGAATTGTGCAGTGGAATATCAAGAATAATGTACACTGAATAAGACAAATTTGAGACAAATTTGATAAGAATTGATCATTTAATTACAACATCAATCGTCATTATTCTAGCAGTAGTACAATAGTGTTACAGTAAGGATAATTCGAATGATGTCGATAAGATTCAATCTACCAACTAAAACTGGATGACTGGCTAAATCAGTGTGTCTAAATCACTGTATGAGAGCCATTAGTTTAACTCATGATGTCTAAATCAGTCTACAATCAGTTAAACTAGTTAAATTGATGAGGTAGGTGGAAAAAGGTGCCACTTCCCCATGCATCCATGCAAAACTAGTGCTAGACTAACTGAGAGTGATATAACTGATTGTAACTAGAGGTTGACTCAGCATAACTTCCTACCTACCACAACCAACTGATGGAGATTGTTGGTGTCACTCAAAGTGGCTCCCAGAATGTAGGGATTGGAACCGGTTGCACCAAAATGGAGCCAGTGGAACCAATGGCACTAGTGGCACCAAACTCATCCAAATGACTCATAAGCTAGGAAAGATGTTAAACTAGACTATATATGGACAAGGGAGGATTATATAATCCTAACATAGACAAGAAATTCAATCAATTGCAAAGATCCATAGTTTTAATCAGTCATTAACTTTGTGAGCCCTTTTCCTTTGACCAAATTTGTAGGCCTGATCTCCAAATCATACTCCAGCAAGAATGCTATCCATTTTTCTCTTTTTCCTTTGGATCAGGCTGGGTAAGAATGTTTTTCACCACATTGCTTGGCACATAACAAATGCTCTGAGAATTTAAAATATACACCCTAAAATCCTTCAAAGACTTGACCAATCCCATCTGCCTTCTTTTCCATGATGTCATATTTTAAATCTCCATCCATAAATACCTTGTTAAATAAAGAAATGGGTTGCTTTGCAATTTGTTGATTCTTTTGCATCAATACTCCAACTATTGTATGCTCAGAAGCGAAAGAAAATATAATAAAATATTTAGAAAAATATGGGCTCACTAGAACATGGGATTGTGTTATTTATTTCTTGACGTCATTAAAATATTTCTTGGCTTTTATAGTCCATTTGATTTCACAATATTTCCTTAGGATATTTGGTACATTCCTCAAAATTTCTGCAAAACTTGGAATAAACCTCCTTAAAAAATTCACTTAACCAATGAATGAATGAATCTCCCTCTTATTTCTAGGTATTTCTACCTTCAAAATAGCATTTACTCGATCTATATCAATCCTAATCCCATGTTTTTAAATAATATGACCCAACAACTTTCCCTCTTTCATGGAAAAAATGGATTTTCTAGGATTGCGAGAAATACCATACATCTTGCATTTCAAAAACAGCTTTTCCAAATGCTTTATGTGATCCCTTTCATATTTAGAGTAATTTGTAATATCATCCACATATATTGCAACAAAGTTGTCTTTTTCCTTGGCAAAATCTATGTCCATTTCCTTTTGGAAATTTTCTCCTGCATTCATCAACCCAAATGATATTTTGGCATACATAAAGGTTCCCCATGGTGTGGTGAAAGTTTTTTTTCTTGATCTTCAGGAAGAACATTGATTTGGTTGTACCTATAAAAACCATCCATTGTATAAATCCTTTCAACACCAACAACTTTCTGCAATATATGATCCATTTTAGGTAAGGGGTAGTTATGTTTGAATGAAACTTTGTTAAGGTTTATGAGGTCCACACATAGACTAATTCTCCATTTTTCTTTATGACAGGAACCATATTAGATACCCTCTTTGAAAATTTGAATGTTAAAATAATTTTTGCATTGAATAACTTCCTCACCTCTTTCTCAATTAGGGGAAACAACATTGGATTTATTCTTCTAAGCTTCTGTCTGAAAGGATTCTATCCAGTTATAATGGGAATGGTATGCTGCATAATGGAGGTGTCATATTCTTTCAGATCTTTGTATCTCCAAGAAAAAACATCGGTATATTTTTTCATCAAATCAATGATCTCTTCTTCTCTTCCGCAGGGAAGTTTTTTGAAAGTCTCACTATTTTAGGAGAATCTTCAATTTCAATATTTTGATATTGAATATCATTTTCATTAGGTTGAACTTTAGGATCTTTGGCTACATCATTCTAGTCAAATATTTTTTCTATAGGTATAAGGCCTTTGGGAATGTAATTACCTTTCAACTATATAATGTCCTTACCTACAGTCATGTTTTTCAATTTTTTCTTCTCAATGTCTTCATTTGCAAATTGTTCATCATTTTCAATATTTTCTGAATCATGATTTTTTGTATCAATATTGGTATTTACAAGCTCATTTGAAAATTCCAAGAATCTCTTTATCTGTAAGTCATCTTCAAACGCTTTCCAATACTTTGAGTTGTTAGGGATAGAAGTTCTATTTACAATTTCAATTTTATACTTTTTCTTAGAATAGATAGGAACTTTAAAATTCTCAACAGTAGTGGCTACAGAATCAACTACCCGATTTTGCATTCTAGAAATTACCATTATTATGTGTTAAGTAAAGAAGTTTCCTATCATATTGAAAAATTCATTCCTATAATGTCTCACTCTGGGATGTTTTGTTTGATAGTTATTATTCACTTGGTTCACCACTAATTCAAAATCTCCAAAGACATCTATTATTTTATATTTTAAGTCCTTTAAGTCATTCAATCCTAGTAACAAAGATGCATGCTCTGCTGCATTATTAGTACATTCAAATGTCAATTTAAAAGAGTACACTTTAAAATCTCCATTTGGAGAAATGATCCAAATACTTGCACTAGCTCCTGCCTTGCTAATTGATCCATCAAAGTACATTGTCGATACCCCTTCATCATTTTTTTTTTGTTCCAATGCTTCTTGCCTCTTAGAAAATTCCTTATCTTCTTTCAATTCACTTACTACTGGCAAGTCTTGTTCAATATGAGAATCATTGAAAAAGAGGGAAGATCCCAGATCAGTATCTACAACATATATGGGATGATTGTTAGGTTTATCTTGACTGCTAACCACATATGCTAATCTCTTTGTATAGTCTTCTATGTTCTCCAAACAAAGGAATAGTTGCATATGACATGTCCATCTACAAAGTTCCTTTAATATTTGAAGCCCAAGATCTTGATAACAACATACCAAATTTAGGAGGAATATCAACCACTACTACATCCATGATAATTCTCTTGGCAGGGATCTATGCAAGAGTAACTACCATATATTTAATTATCCCCAAACATTTTACTTTTCTAGAATCAAAGGAAAACAAGCCTGTGTAAGGCCTTGTAATCTCTAATCCTAGAATTTCAACCACCACTCTTGGCATTAGATTATGTGATGCACCAAAATCTAACATATCATTATGTAAAATAATACCGTGGACATTAAGTCTAACATAGAATGGTGGAACATCTTCTTCATCAATGTCTTCAATTCTAGGACCAAGAACAATTGTTGGTGCATCATCGATTAATTCTAGTGTGTCTGGCTGGCATTCTCCATCAGTTTCAACCATTCTAGTTATCTTCTCTCTATATTCATTGTTTCTCAATAACTTGTTGAAAGGAACGAAAGTTTTTATATTGGATAATTCGCTCTGTAAAATGAAGGAGGAAACTCTTCTGTCACTTTCAATTGGCATTTGTTGTTTATTTTCTATTGACATCTTTTTTTTATTATCTTCCAGTGTCTCTTTTTTTCTTTCTGGAACCCTGCGTACAATATTCTCTTTTTGTTTTTCATTTTGTTTTTCTACATTATGCTGACTACTAGAAGGCTGATTTGGAGGTAGCCTTCCCTTATTTATGATTACATATCTACTTCTCAAATTTAACTGTCTCTTAAAATCATCTATAATATGCTGATATCCTCTCTAATATTGCTATGTTTCTACTTCAAGGGTATTACTATCATCTTCCTGATCAAACATATTGTGTTCATCTTCTGTAATATAAATTTCAGAGTCTAGATCATCAAAATGGTGTATTTGGTTATCCAGTAGATCATTTTCTTCTTCCTCATCAACAAAATTCTATGGAAATGGGGGTCTTGTTTGTTGGTCTTCAACATTCCTAGCATCTCTTTGATCTCTTTGTATGATCTGAGGGGGAGGAGGAGGAGGTCTTATGAAATTGAGATTTCTGATTTGTGGCTCAGGTTGATCTCTGTTTGGAGGTCTGTTATCCAATGCTAATATGTCCATCAACCTCTCCATTGTTTTCATCATTATATTAAACTTTTCATAAGTGGATGAAGATGTTGAATATTTATTATCTTCCCTAGTTCTTCTCCTATATACCTCCATTATTTGTTTCATTTTCTAAAAATCCATTAAATTAGTTTCAACCTCTAAGGAATCATTAGTAGTCAGATGCACCAGTTTGATTCACGCTTCTACGAATTGGGCCCGACTGGATTTCCTACCTTCCTTTTTTCTTGTTTATGTCTGCTTATTTTTACTGTCTTTCAGGGAGATAGCAAAATCCCTAGGGGTTTTATGGATTTTTCTTCAATTGTGGCTTCTTTCAATAGGAAGACTTTCCATTGAGGAACATACCCTTACTTTTTGTCAGCACATGTTTTTTCAATTCCATCGAGGTCTATCTCTCCAAGATACATATCTTTCCCTTCGTCTTCTGTATCCATTTCTTGGTGAGGCATTCTTTCCTCGTCAACCTTGTCAGGTGCCCCTTGAAAATTATCATAGTCATGTTTACGGTTAATGGGGTTGTCTTCCTTCTTTTATGTCTCATATTGGTTCACATCATTTTATTCTTGCTCCCCTAGAACCATGAATTGGTTGGATATTGTGGGTCATTTGTTGACCTCGGCGACCTTTGATCATCTTGCACACCTCTTTTTTTATTGAACCCTCATAAATCCCTCGTTATCCCCTTCTTTATCTATTTTAGTTGCCGGGGGAGGGGAATTCTATGGGAAATATTGGTAGAGGTGCCCATAATGATGGAAATATTTGCAGTGAAACATCATGTTCTCATAGTCCAGTGACTGCATCCAATCCTCATCTTCCCACATTAGGGTTATGAATTTTGGAAGTCATTTTGTTATATCCATATAGTCACATATGTTAGCATAAGCCATGTATCTTCTAGCGTTGGTATTATTAGATATTTTGATGAAAGTTCCTAGGGTATTTCCAATGTATTCCAGAATTTATGGATCTCAGTATTCACCAAGAAAGGAGAACATACATATACATACTAGGGAGGTCCTCATATCCTCCTTTTCTGGATTGAATCTTTCCTTCCATGGCCCGAGGAAGAGCCAAAACGAGTAAAATAAATAAGGGCATCCATCTAGGACTTGGTTGAGGTCTTCCATACTGATAAATCTAGTGGTGAAAACCCATTTTAAACCAATATGTAGATCATAGTGTCCCTTAGGTTTCTAAGTGGAATTATCCACAAAACTAGGTATTTCTCGGATTGCATAATTCCAACAAATTTTCTTACCAAGGCATGATCCTTCATGTATTAGATTCAATCTCACAAACTCGTAGATCTAATATGCATTGCAGGAACATGGTCTATTTTGGGTAAGCAATTTCCTAGCCGTCGACCCAAAGGATTTCCCCCCTTCATGCTCATTCCCTCTCCTCCCATTTCATTCAAGTGGATTAGAATGCTACCGATATGCATTGCAGCTTTTGGATCTATGGGTGGGGTTGAAACCCCACCCCCTTTGGTTGTCTCCATCAATCCCCATTAGTCCTTTAACCTTTGAAAATAGTTGAAATATTCTGCAGATATTTCCCTAAGATCCCACTATTATAAACACTTTTCACAAGATAATACATATGTACACAAATTGTAAATACATATATGATTATAAAAGTTGTAAATTCCAATATGATTGTAAATGGAAATTATGTTTCTAATTGAAATTGGTTGCTTATGCTTCTAATTGTAAATGGTTGATTATGTTTCTAACTTTAATGCAAAATAAGGTAATTATGGCAATTATAGAACAATTATAAATGCACATCTAATTCCTATTGCAATTGTTGATTCTATAAATCTTCATATCATTTCTTACAATGATCTTGGACATGCCTTCAAACCTAAGTACGATTCTTTGTAATGTCATAGTCTCTCTGTTTCTTTTAATGTTGTAAATGTCAGTGCAAAAAACGTGTCGCTACACACTCACCACTGCAAAGTCCTCCTACATCATCTTTGTTGATACTCATGCTATGTTATAGTCACATACATTTGCAACGTGTTATTCTTGTTTATATATAATTTTTGCATCAATTAAAATAGTACATAAATAACATTAATTTTGTTATTTAGGAACAAAAAATACACTTTAACAAATTTGAACCTTCTCATTGTTTAAAACATTAGATTTAGATATATCTATACTAATAATTATAAATAAAAAATTAAATTAAATTAAAATTGTATATTTTTTACCTATTCATAATTTCAATTGAGTCATTTTTACTTCCTACAAGGATGGAAGTATGAAATAGGTGGAAGAAGAATTCAAGTGTTGTTAACTTCTGAAGATTATAATGAATTATTGAGTTTAGCAAGGGTAATCTTGGTGTTTATGGTTTTTGTTTATGGTGCTTAACATGAGATGTTTGAGTCTCACATTTAGAATTATATATTAAGTTTTTAATATAGTCTTTTAATATAGAGTTTTCAGAATGATATAATATAATCAAAGTGATTTATAAACATTATAATTTATTTTATAAGATTTATAAATTTATTTTTATAATATTAATATATCTATATAATTAAAAATAAAAATAAAAATCATTAATATTATTATAAGTTTAAGTATTAATAATTAAAATCTGATTTATAAACACTATAATGATTTTCATTGAAACTATAATTTTATTTTATATGCTCTTATTCAATGCTCCTTCTAGAAGGGCACAGGTTCTAAATCACTGTCTCTCTTAGCTTCCTGTACCGCCGCGGAGTGCCCTCCCAGACGAACTGTTACCCAATAAGTCATGAGCATACGATCGTATGCTAAAGCTCGGCTAGCGGTGTTGCTAGGGTCCAAGACCCATTTTGCCACCTCTGCGTGAAGATTCTCCTGTGGCATGGCTTTCACCTCGGCCCACAACCCCTCAACCACCCTTTCAATCTCAAGACTGATACTGAGCGGAACGTGCTCTCTATAGATATCAGCCTCCTCCCGAGCCTAGAGCTGAGCTCGAGTGGTTTGCCGAGTCTGACACTTGAGGGATTTCCCTTTAACAGTAGATAAGCTAGATGCCTCCCCAGAGCCACCATCCCTTCTGAATTGCCAATTGGGAGCCATCGAACGAGCCTCCGAAAACAGGAAGGGTGATAGGAAGTGAAGCAGAGGCACTCCAGCAAAGCCAGACACCAAGGCACAGCGCAGGTCGAAAAACAGATACTCAAGCCCACCTTCTTTGTAACATGACTCCTCATAGCAAGTATCAAAATCTTTGAAATAAAATGGAGGGTTGCTTGTAGGAGAGTTCCCATCCCTGACCATATCCTGCGTCACATCCATCATGATAATGAGAGCCTCTGTCCTATGGTGATAAAGGACCTCGTCCAGACGATAGTCCCTTCGCCTAGTTCCAAGCGTGGAAAAATCGGTGGCATGAATCGCCATAATGGAATAGTACAACCACCACACTCATCGGGCAGTTAAAATAGCGGACCCACACAGCATTAGCTTTGATGTGTGTAGGCGTGCTCGCGCCTCCTACCTTCATCTGTCCTCTCGTCCATCAGATCTCCCATCTGTACTTCCCCGATAAAATCCCTAGTAGCCAGGTGCTGACACTATTGGGCCCATTCCTCCTCACCAAAAAATTCTAGCCTGTCGCATCGGAAGGCAGTTCCGCGCTCCATGCCAGCATTCACCAACCGATCAGCAGCTTTGTTGGCCTCCCTTTTGACATGGCAAAAAGAAATTGCGGGGTGCGCAAGGAGGAGGTCTCGAAGCCTCTCCAGCCTATACGCAAGGTGCTAGATGGGGGAGATATTTTCAATCGATTGCCCATTCGGCAAGCGTTTGGCCATCTGGATAAGGGCGTTGGAATCACCTTCGATTATTGCCGGAAAAACCCCCCCATGATCCACACTTCTGAGCCACGGATGAGGCCTTCTAGCTCCACCGAGTTGTTGGTATCCTGCCCTATAGCTCCCATGAACACCATCCTGATCCTACCCTTGTGATCATGACATAGACTACCAAATCTTGCTGGACCTGTATTACCTGTAGATGCGCCATTGACGTTCAACTTGAAAATGCAAAGAGGAGGGACCGACCATTTCGATGGGCTGGAGGGTTGACACAATTTGTCCCGATGGCGCAGAGCATCCATCATAGATCTATTCAGCCCCCAGTTCTCAGCTACCTGGGATTCTGCCCATGGAAAGATCTTGTCCTGCTTGTGCCACTACATGCACCGAATGGAAGACATTAACAGGTTGTCTTGAACTGTGGCCCAGACCTTCTCCATATCTTTGCGCTGGTCTCGAAAGATCCGAGCATTCCGCTCCTTCCATGTGGAAGCAATATCCCCTCACAAGTTTATAATAATATGTGGAGTACTCCTTTAATTTCAATTTCATTCAATTCTTCTGTACTCTTTGTAATATAACTTCATATATTAAATAATGTTGTAACCTAACCGCATTTGCACATGTGCGTCTTCTATCATATAAATAATGTAATTCTAAAATGTTAACATAAATTGTTATGTTAATTAACAGTAAAATAACTTCCATAATTTTAGAATAATATAAATTCAATGAGCAGTTGAAAAATGAAGTGAAAAAGAAAATGTGTTTTCTTGTAAATAAAACTTGTATTACTACACAGGAACCAAATTACATAGCGAAATACAACTAAGGCAGTCCCAAAAGCATGGAGGCCTTAGTCCAGCCCAGCGAAACCCAGTCTGGGATTGGACTTGGTCTGTTTTGCCAAAAAAATACAGAGTTTTTCCAAAGCCTCCTACCCCCCATTTTACAACCATTCCTACCATAATTCCTCGCATAGTTACATTGCTTCCCCACCCACATCAAAATTGACACATAAAGGACCTGTCTCCACAAGGATCCCGATTGACTACATGGTTCCCATAAACAGTAGGACTACGCTTACCTAAGCTATATAACGCCGAACAAATAGAGACAGAGAAGGTAACCTGGCAAAAATAAAAACTGAGGAAGGAAATCATATCCGACCAGCAGGACAAGAGCTCCAGCGAGGAACCACAATCGGGGGGATCACAGCAGCTGATTGCTGGCAGCCAGTCACGAGCACCGACATCGTTTTCATGGACCAACCACATTCTAGGAATCCACAGGTCCTCCTGCTTCTGCCATATCATTTCTGATGCCCCTCTCTTCGGGTCTAGCAGTTTCTAGGGCCCGACGATCAACAGGGAGAAACGAGAAGCCTAACCGGGTTGCGAGGACATCGAGCTTCTGGTGCATGGTGTGGCATTCCGAATTATGCTCCTTCCAGAAGGGCACAGGTTCTGAATCACCGTCTTTCTTAGCTTCCTGCACCACCGCGGAGTGCCCTACCAGACGAACTGTTACCCAATAAGTCATGAGCATACGATCGTATGCTAAAGCTCGGCCAGTGGTGTTTCGAGGGTCCAAGACCCATTCTGCCACCTCCGCATGAAGATTCTCCCGTGGCATGGATTTCACCTCGACCCATAGCCGCTCAACCACCTTTTCAATCTTAAGAAGAATACTGAGCAGAATGTGCTCTCTATAGATATCAGCCTCCTCCCAAGCCTAGAGCTGAGCTCGAGTGGTTTGCCGAGTCTGACGCTTGAGGGATTTCCCTTTAACAGTAGATAAGCTAGACGCCTCCCCAGAGCCACCATCCGTTCTGAATTGTTGATTGGGAGCCATTGAACGAGCCTCCGAAAACACGAAGGGTGATAGGAAGTGAAGCAGAGGCACTCCAGCAAAGCCATACACCAAGGCACAATGCAGGTCGAAAAATGGATACTCTAGCTCACCTTCTTTGTAACATGACTCCTCATAGCAAGTATCAAAATCTTCGAAATAAAATGGAGGGTCGCTTGTGGGAGCATATCGCTTGTGGGAGCATAGCCCACCTCATCCCTGACCATATCCTGTGTCACACCCATCATGATAATGAGAGCCTCCATCCTGTGGTGATAAAGGACCTTGTCCAAACGATAGTCCCTTCGCCTAGTTCCAAGCGTGGCAAAACCGGTGGCATGAATCACCATAATGGAATAGTACAACCAGCAGACTCGGTGGGCAGTTAAACTAGCGGACCCACACAGCATTAGCTTTTCTATGTGTAGGCGTGCTTGCGCCTCCTACCTCCGTCTATCCTCCTGTCCGCCGGATCACCCATCTGTACTTCCCCGATAAAATCCCTAGCAGCTAAGTGCCGACACTATTGGGCCCATTCCTCCTCACCAAAAACTTCCAGCTTGTCACATCGAAAGCCAGTTCTGCACTCCATGCTAGCATTCACCAACCGATCAGTAGCTTTGTTGGCCTCCCTTCTGACATGGCAAAAAGAAATTGCGGGGTGCGCAAGGAGGAGGTCTCGAAGCCTCTCCAGCCTATACGCAAGGTGCTAGATGGGGGAGATATTTTCAATCGATTGCCCATTCGGCAAGCGTTTGGCCATCTGGATAAGGGCGTTGGAATCACCTTCGATTATTGCCGGAAAAACCCCCCCATGATCCACACTTCTGAGCCACGGATGAGGCCTTCTAGCTCCACCGAGTTGTTGGTATCCTGCCCTATAGCTCCCATGAACACCATCCTGATCTTGCCCTCGTGATCATGACATAGACCACCAAATCCTACTGGACCTATATTGCCTCTAGATGCACCATTGAAGTTCAACTTGAAAACACAAGGAGGAGGGACCGACCATGTCGATGGGCTGGAGGGTTGACACAATTTGTCCCGATGGTGCATAGCATCAATCATAGATCTATTCATCCACTAGTTCTTAGCTACCTGGGATTCCTCTCGTGGAAAGATCTTGTCCTGCTCGTGCCACTGCATGCACCGAATGGAATACATTAACAGGTTGTCTTGAACTGTGGCCCATACCTTCTCCATATCTTTGCGCTGGTCTCGAAAGATCCGAGCATTCTGCTCCTTCCATATGCACCACATTATCATACCTGGGAAGGCATCCTAGATTATTCTGATGATTGGACTTTTGTAGGCATTTGGATGCCACTCTCTCAGGGTCTGATATGGTTGACCTCATCTTCTATCGCTTCATCGGAACCGCATCGCTCCCTTATCCCAAACTGGTACTATGAAATGGAAACTGTCCAGAAGATGATTCATCGATTCCTCCACTTGATAGCACAGACAGGATTGGGATGGCCTGAGAATTCCCCGTTTGTGAAGATTGTCACTTGTGAGAATCCTTCCCCTGACGACAAGCCAAACAAAAAGGGAAACCTTGGGCCATAAGTTGGCTATCCAATTTTTTTTCCAAATATCATCATTCGTAGCATTCCTCAAGATCTCGATATTGTAGGCCTCCTTGACGCTAAAGGATCCTCTTGTCGAGTAAACCCATCTTAAAATATCAGGGCCATCTTGGAATTTCATAAAGTGTTTCTTGAGTTCTTCCTGGAAGGCCTCCCAGTCCTCCTCACTAGTCTGTTCAGGTTTCTCTAGGAAGTTCCACTGATGTTGCTCCAAGTGAATTCTCGGTCGCCAGGCATGGTTCATCTGGATCATGCCCCGCTCGAGCTCCTGCTGCATGATGAGGGTCCACTTCGGATCCTTGCTAAGGATGGGAAACTAGTTCCAAGAGTCTTCCCAGAACTTTGCGCTGCTACCATCCCTGATCTCCCAAAAACTATGCTCTTGGATAATTGATTTACCAGCCAGGGCTTTCTACCATATCGGAGATCCATTGGGAACCTCGTTGAAACGGATTAGAAGATGTTGAGGTCTGTCCCAAGCATATTTTATGTTCTAGAGTTTTGCCTAAGGTTCTGCTGAATGGTTAACCCAGCACCACCACACCTTGGTGCCAAGGCTCTCTGACATCACTTCAAAATCCCTGATACCTAAGCCTCTCTGCTCCTTTGGCTTGCAAACGTCCTCCTAGCTCACCAGAGAGAATTTAGCCTTCTCTCCACGACCTCCCCATAGAAAGTTACACTAGATACATCTAATTTCCTTGAGGATGGATTTAGGAGCTGCTAAGATCGAGAATAGATAGGTTGGCATTGCTTGTAAAACTGATTTGACCAAGATCAGCCTATTGGGGAAATTTAGGGGGTGAAGCACCCAGCTTGATAGTTTCTGTTTTAACCTATCCAAAAGTTCCTGCCAGGCCTCTTTTTTTGGCCTACCCAAACCGAGGGGAATGCCGAGGTACTTGGATGGAAAATCCCCTTTGGAAAATCCCAAGATTCTCAAGATATTATTCTGGGTAGTCGGGGGGGTATTGACAAAGAAGACCTGAGATTTGTTAGGATTGACTGCAAGGCCTGAGGCCCGAGCAAAAGGGTCCAAGCATTTCTTGAAGCTTTGAGCTTCTTGGACTAAAGGGTGCCCCATGAGCATAGTGTCATCGACAAATTGTTGATGAGTCTGAGAGGAAGCCCCCTCATGAGCTTTTACTCCGTGAATAGTTCCCCTATCAACCTGGGTTGCAATGTGATGACTTAAGCCCTCAGCCATGAGGATGAAGAGAAAGGGAGATAGAGGGTCTCCTTGGCAGATTCCGTGAGAATAAGGGTCGCCTCCTTAGGAATAAGGGTCAGGAAGGTGGCATTAAAGGCTTTAAGGACCCCCTTCTTGGTCCTAGATTCCTCCACCATGTTGAGCACATCCTCCTTAACAAGATCCCAGAAGAAATTGAAGAAGTTAGACGTGAAGCCGTCTGGGCCGGGGGATTTTCCCAAATCCATTTGGTGGATCGCTTCCTCAACTTCTTGCATCCCAATGGGCTTGATCAGCATTTCATTGTTTTCACCAGTGACTAGCCTAGGAATGAGTCTTGTTATTTGCTCAATGTCCCGGCTTCTATCCCCTCCATCCTCCCTAAGGATCTCAGAGAAGTGTTGAGTAAGTTCAACTTCTATCTCCCACCTCGTTTCCACTCTATTTCCAGCCCTGGTCTTAAGTCTTTGGATTCTAGAGCTATTCCTGTTCTGGATCACCGAGTTATGAAAGAATTTAGTATTTCTTTCACCCTCCTGCAGCCATTTTACGCTCTCCTTTTGTTGCCAAAGAAGGGCCTCCTGCTTTTCCCGAGCGTCCAACTGTCCCATTAAATCCTTTTCTTTGATTTTCATGTCCTCATCCCATCCTCCTTGCATCCCCTTCCTGTTGATGAGATCCAGCTCCAGCAACAGTTTTTTTTTTGTCCTCAAACATGTTCCTAAATTCCTCTCTGTTCCACGTGCAGATCTTTGCTTTCAAGGCCTTAAGTTTCTACTGAAAGTGAAACATAATGGTTCCTGGGGGGGGGACCAATTCCTGCCACCATTGACTGACAAGGTCCTTGAAGTCTTTGTGCTCCATCCAAAAGTTTTCAAAGCGAAAGGCTTTGCCCGTAGGGGAACAAGACCAATCCCAGGAGAGTCTTATGGGCCAGTGATCAGAGGCAGCAACCAGGAGGACATCATCTACAAGCTCCCCCATACTGTGCATGATGTTCTCCGACACCAAGAAACAGTCCAGGCAAGAGGCCACCAAATGCTACCCTCCCCGTTTGTTGTTCCACGTGAACCAGCCACACCCAGTTTCCACATCAACTAGCAAGCTTTGAGCTAAAAACTCATTGAAGGCTTCCTGGTATTTATCTAAGTTTCTTCTCCCTCCTTTCTTTTCCCCAAGGTTTTCAATTAGGTTGAAATCTCCCCATAGCACCCACGACCCCCTCTCTGATTGCTCCTTGAACTAGTTGAGGAGGTCTAGGAAAGACTGCTTCTAGGGGAAACTACTGGGGCCATAGATATTGTCGACTATTCCATGGACGCTTGAATCCAAGAGGCAAAACTCTTCCATTAGGGAAAACCTATTGGCTCGCCAGTTGGAGAATTCCATCGATCGGGGCTGCCAAAGGATTGTAATACCTCTAGATTATCCTGCTACATCTATAGCCATGACATGAATTCCTTTCCATATTTTTTCCTTAATCTTTTTGAGGGCGCCACAACTATATTTGGTTTCTTGGAGGGAAACAATATTTGGGGATTCCTGCTTTATTTCATGATTTAGGGTTTTCCACTTCCTGGGGTTACCACACCCCTGTATATTCCATGAAATGAGATTCATTGACAAACCTTTTTAGCTTCAGAGAAGGCCGCCCTGATTGTGGGATACTGGCCAGATTTGATCAATCGCACTCCCACCACTGCTATGTGTTGCTTATTCGTCTTCCGCCCTCTTCGCATTTCCTCCTCTGGTGACTTCCTCTTACTTCCCTTCTGGGCATCTGGGTCGATCCCTAGACTCTCCACAACAACCGTCCAGATAATGGCTTCCTATAGGAGTTCAAGCTAGCATCTCGAGACATATCCTTGTCCCTTCTTCCTACACTCTTCCTCTATGGCATCCAAGTCTAGCTCTACAAATCCATTTCCTCCCCTTCATCCTCCTCCGTGCCTTCCATCTGCTGGGCCTCCTCTTCCACTGGAGCCTTGGATGGGCCTTCCTACTGATCTTCAGCCATTGGCGTAGCTTGGACCTCTTCTCCCTCTTTTAGGGACCCTAAGGCCTCAAAGGAGTTCCCTTGTCTGTTTTCCTTGGGGATCGGATCCATTCGCGCCAAATTTTTACCTCCTCCCTTGCCGCGCCTTCTGGTCTTGACCTGGGTGAACCCCTCCTCTTCCACAGATTTGACCGAAGTAGGGACCGACGGGTCCATCTGGGGGCTATCTTTGGGGAAATTCCTACCTAGATGACCATATTCGTGACAATGACGACATCTGAAAGGTAGCTGCTCGTAGTCAATAGGTTGAATCCATTCCTCGTCTTCCTAGTTTATACTGATTACTTCTGGAAGTTCTATGGATAAGTCCATATAAACACAAATCCGAGCAAAGGCAGTATATCTTTGGATCCTGGTTTGTTCAGCTATTTTTATGAATTCTCCCAGGGTGTTTCCAATGTCCCGCAGGGTCTCCAGGTCCCAATATTCACCTGGGAGGGAGAAAAGGCGAATCCAAACCGGGGTGACCGTCATGTCCTCCGTCTCTGGGTTAAAATGATCCTTCCATGGCCGCAGGAATAAACCAGCCGAGAAGAAAACATAAGGGCCTCCCTCCATGACTCTATCCCCATCTTCCTGGTTAAAAAAGATAATGGTGAAAAAAACCTTCGAAACCAGCTGGAGATCGTAGTGGCCTTTAGGCTTCCAAACTCCATTTATCCACTTAACCAGGTCTTTTTCCTTCGACCAAATCCCCACAAATTTCCCTATTAGGGCCTTTTCCTTTCAGGTCTCAATATTTCCTCTGACTATCTCAGATCTGATTTGAATCACGAGGATGGAAGCTGTCTTTGGGAGGCAGCCTCCAGAATTCATTTGTTTCCCTCTCCCGGAACCGAGTTGAGACCCTTCTCCTTTTTTTCCCTCCTCTACCTACTCCTTCCATGCCAAGAGAGGATCCCCTCCTTCCGGGGTGAGCTCCCCCTGCCCCAAAGCCGCCATGGCCCCTTGCAAAAGGTCCAGAACCAAAACTGGCTGGCTGCCCAGCGCCGCCAATATGCTTCGCACCCAGCAAATCCCACGAACAAACCCTAGCACCGATCCTCTGCATGCACTACTCCCACTCCTCTACAAATTGTCATGGAGTCAATCGTTTTATTATCAAAGTGACAAAAGAAATGTTAATAAAGGTAATTATGAAATATAAATAAAAGAACAAACAACAAATATTTAATAACTCTCCTCTACAAATTGTCATGGAGTCAATCGTTTTATTATCAAAGTGACAAAGAAAATGTTAATAAAGGTAATTATGAAATATAAATAAAAGAACAAACAACAAATATTTAATAACTAATTTAAATATCTCATCAAATTACTAATATTATGCATCATCTAGGTATCATTAATTGTTCCATTTATAGATCTAGGCATCATTATGATATTCGAAGTCCTCCATTAGAGTTTAAAATATTGTAGACAGGGAATGAAAAAGGAGGTAGCTTTGGAAGCTCTTAAGAATACAATAAATCTTGAAGGTTTAACCATACATGTGCACGTGTGCATGAATTTTATTTAGTGTGGTATTCAATCAATAAAAGTCCAATAACAGTTTGATTATTTTGGAAGTACACATATTCACTGGGATAAAATTGCTTCAAGTTAACTTATTCTAGTCGGGTTTTCCTTGCTTTTATTCAGCACAAATGTACTCATAGTACAGTCTCGTGGGAGTTGAATTTCTACTAAGATGCAGTAGACAGAATAGTGGAAAAATATAGAAATGTAAAACAAACACTAGCCACCAAGCTCGTTCTCAGTGATCAATCCCCACCACCAAAGGGAAAACCAAGTTTGCAATTGCCAACAATCCTGGGCACAATAACATTTAAAACTCCATCCACACATGAAGCAGATATTCCCTCAACATTGGAATCACTATGAAGCACACAATTCCTCGAGAATTTAGGGATTATCTTTGTCTCCATTTGCAGATACTTATAGCATTCCTCAGCCTTGACCCCATTAGGCTTCCACTTTCCTCCTTGGAATTTTATCACCAGCAAATTCTTCTCCTCCAGATACACCTTTAAAACAAAAAAATCCTCTTTCTATCATTACACATAAACCCTACTTGAAAAATCCAACTCATTGGAGAAAATTTCAATTTTTTGTCTCTTACCTAGATATCGGACTTGGTCAGACCAAGAACTTCGACATAGAACACGTACTCCTTGGTCATTTCTTTGATGTCCACCGTTGTAGGTTCCATGCCCTTGTTGTCATCTTGTCGGTGATCATATGATCGCACGGATGGGTTTACAATCCTCTCCAACTCTTTCTGGAAGTGCAATAGTTTATTTACGGTCGGAGTGTGATCTAAGTGCCCAAAGAATACCCATAAAATCACCCTTGAAAGAAGCTCTCCGTCATGCTTTTATGTGGATTAAATAATTGGCATATTAAAGCAACCAAATGTAGCACATGCACAGAAGCAACATTGCCAATTGTAATGCACAAATTTTGTATATCTCAAAGAAGAATTAGCTAATTAAATATTAATAATAGTTATCTTGGGATCAATACTTGTCTTGCATCATTACCCTTCCATGAAGAAACTCCCAAGAAACCAATCTTATAACTCTGTTGCCAAGAAGCTACCCGAGAAACTAGACTCTGATGCATTTATAGCATTGCTAATATCAGATCCTTGTTGAGTCCTGGGGCACAAGAATCCAGGGAAATGTCATCTCCACCAAACCAATAGAAGCCTAAAAAAATACAATTAAAAAATAAACTTAAATAAAAAATGTATTGAATATTGAAAAACCTTAATCTAAACTCTCATAATTTTTTAAATTGCTCAAGATTAATATACCTGAGCGATTCATATATATCCCCTTGTTCGGGACATAATAATTATTGATATATAGTTGATTTGAAGTTGACTTAGTCAATAATTAGATTTATTATGGATATGATATCAATATGATGTTGCCACTAATTATCTATGAAGTTGTGACAAAGTCAGAGGACTTGGTGATGGCAATAAATAATGGAGCCATGCCGTGAATTTGTGACAGATTCAGAGGACTTGCTGATGGAAATAAATAGTGGATCCATGACGAGAACTAAGTTTATGTGTTGCAAGTAGTTGAATGTTGTGATTGACACTGAATACTAAATAGTATGACCATTAGTATTGATTCACGAATGGGGAAAGACAATATCAAGATGGAAAAACACTAAGTGGAAAACATTGATGATTCAACCCAATCATGCTAAAGTAATTTTCCTGGAGTCAAGAAAGAGAGCTTGGGTGGAAAAGAAAGTAATTTTATTGGAATCAAGAAAGAGAACTTGAGTGGAAAATAAAGTAATTTCCTGGACTTGGGAAAGTGAGGTTGAGTAGAAAAGAAAGTGGGGCAGCTAATCATCAATGCAAAGACCTATGCAAACTAAATTAGAAATAAAATCAAGGGAACATGGCCTTGTTCAATGTTTTTTGGGGATGAAATCTTTTGACAAGCAATCAAAAGAGGGGTAATCTCAAAATTTTAAATATTGTAATACCGCATTTAATTTGGTGACATTTATCAAGGGAGAGTTTTGTGTTCAGTCTTTCATTCCCATGGTGTAATAATTGGACATAGGGGTAAAAGTTGTAAAGTGAATTTGTTAATAGATTCCCTAATGTTTAAGTATGATATAGGGAAATATTATGATAGGTAATGAGAAATTCATCCAAAGATGAGGGTGAATGTTAGGTTTTGGGGTTGGTTTATTAGAAATATTTGATACAATTCTACTCACTTGTGAATCAAGGTTACAACTCTAAGAGTTAAAATGAAGGACTACCCTTCATAAATTAAGTAAATTATTTTGTTTTGCTTATGTATTATTTTTTGTTAAATTGAGAGATGATCATGTGCATGCATATATTTATGTTAATATTCTAGAAAGAACTTGCACTGTTTGTGTGAAGTATAGGTTAAGGAAAGCAAAGGACATTAAACACATGATAAAGGTGTAAAGGCTCAAGGACAACTTAAATTTGAAGGTAAAGTTTTGGAAGATGTGAGCACAAAGAATAGTGTTACTTTAAGGGTGGTAGGATGTAACATCCATCTCTTACTACTTTTATTTTGTAACTAAAAGTGTAACTGTGAACATGTTCCTGGTGAGGAGCTCAAGGACAAGGTCCCGCCAATAAACTTTGTAAGTATTTTTATTTATTTCCAAGGTTTTAATCTTGAGATTGTAGACTTAGGAGACTGGAGGCATGACAAAAAAAAATGATAGGGGCAATGATTCCACTAGGAGGGAAGGTATATGGTTGTGAAGTCACAAGAATCTGGTCATACATGTAGAGATACACCTTGGTTCCTTGGAAACTTAAAGAAAATAACAATTCACTTGCTTATCCTAAATTTTTAGGTACCATCCTATGTTACGATTAGTTGTGAGTGTATCGACAAAGGAATTACTATTCACTGAGTATTGAATAACTATTGTCTATCACCCATTTATCTACCTATAAATTTAATCCTAAAATAATAGATAAGTATAGTTGTTATGGCACAATAGGGCTAAGTTATCAATACAAATTATTTAGATAAATAATTTGTTACCAAATCATAATAATTATCCAATAAATTAAAGGAGGTGCTAACATCTTTTAAATAATTATACATTTATATGTATGTTTAAGGGGACCAATTATAAATATACAATATTATACCTATATTAAAAGTATATTTTTTTTTTGTAAAGACGTTGGAAATAGTTATATTAAAAGTACAAAAAGTATTACAGGTCAAACTACCGACCTAGGAAGTCTAGGTTGGTGGAATCACCAACCCTAATGTCCAAAAGTTCCCAGCATCAGAATATCATTAGAAATTTTTTCATTGCCAAGGGTTAGACGTATTTGAAGAACATACAATTTAAGCCAGATATCATAACCAAGCATGAGAACAAAAGTTTTAACAAAAAAATATTTAAACTTTGCAGAAAACCAAGAGGGCTAGGGGGGGTCATATTGTGCAGGCGCTTCTTCCTTGTTGGGACTAGGTTTTTCTTCGACTATGGGACAACTACCAAAGAAATCATCCTCCCACCCCTGTGTAGGGATTTTGGGTTCGAACAGATCTGTTTTTCTGCTTAGGGCCACCTCCCCAGTGGTCATCTGAACACGTTTTAACTGCAATAGATCATTGTGGAGGGCACTGGGAAGTTGGAGAGAAGCAGAGGCTAGCTCGAGAAAGCCCCCGAGTCATGCATGGCCTGCCCTGAGGTTACGGATAGCAAGGATTTCAAGCTCCCTATCCCTCTAGAAAACATATATTCAGGAATGGACGAAGCAGGAGTCTCAGAGGAAGGGTCGCCTAGGAGAGTTACCACTGAAGTCCTAGCACATAGAGTGGTTGTCGCATTGACTGCGTCGGGCCTCGAGAAGTTTGAAGTGGGGTGCCTGTGCATTGTGGAACTCCTCTTCAACAAATATTTACCTACAACCAAACTAGTATCTAGGCTAGATAATTTGGCATCCAGATGTACCAGGAGACCTATGACATCCAATATGGGAGAAGTAGCAACAGACCAGTTTGCCAAAAACTCTTCAACCAAGTTACCCAACATTTTCTTCACCAACCAGTAAAAGTTAATTTGATTGTCATAATCTCCCATGGTGAGGAAGTCCGCCACCTGAGAAGATTCCCAATCCTTAATAAGAGCTCGAATAGGGGATGAAATTGTACTGTCATACCCATTGTTAACCTCCTTAGACTTCCTGGGGTGCTCCTCTTCCCTAACCAAACCCTAAATTCCACCCCACCTTGGGGTTTCTCTCGACCAGGTAATAGTACGAGAGGGAAGCAATGAAACACGTAGATTCAAACAAACACCAGAGTCAAACATAACACTGCCGAGATGCACATAGATTGTCGTGAGAGAGTAAATGTAGGGGGAAGCATATTGAATAACCATTTCATAGAACATCAAGGAGGGAGGCAGGAGAATCACACACGAGATCCGTAGCATGTATTTTCTTGCATAAATGCTCTGGTACTCCTCCTGTCTCTTCATAGAGTCAAACCTCATCATCATGCTAGAGCTCATTGAAGCCAGGGCCATGCGAATGACCACCTCCCATTGCTTCAAAGAGCTGGACTGCATCCTCATGCTGGAGCTCATTTCAGCCAGGGCCATGCGAATGATATCCCATTAATGTTTTCCTATATTCCTTGCTAGAGGAGGATCAAGGAAGTGAGTCGGAGCCAGATGGCAGGTGGCAGTAGCCAACTGGAGCCTGTTTGGGGATCGAGCCACCAGGTGGGACCCAATTGGGGGACACGTCAATTAATTACAAGTTTACATCATGTATGGCATGGGGTTGATTCCTGGATTTTGCACCAGCTGAAAGGAGCGTACTGCCATGTGTCGGTGGGCCAGGAGAGGCACCCGCATCCAGGGTATATTAGAAGCATATTACTAAA
>LPNX010998588.1:400492-483745 GCA_001517045.1 Pseudotsuga menziesii | reverse complement strand
TTTTTCCATGGTTACATTGTAAATAGAGGGAGACGATCACTATGGAGTTATATTTCTTAGGTGGGTAGAGTGGACAATTTCCAAGGGAGATCGATCTCTAGTGTTTACTTTGTTGATAAATTTGTAATTTGTTTATGCATTGAGTGGGAGAGGGGACATATTCTAGGGGAGATTTATCTCTAGCATTTTAAATTTATAAATTGTTTATGCTTTGAATGGGATATGGGACGTCTTCTAAGGGAGATCAACCTCAAGTATTTACTTTGTTGATTGATCCGTTGGATCTCAACTTATGTGCATTAAAAGTTTGTTTTAAAAGAATGCATTCAACAGGTTAATTAATGGAACAACATTAACAGAAATTAAATGCTTCGAATAGGAATGAAGAAACAACACTGATAAATAGATGTAAAAGAAACACAGAGTCAGAGCGTCACAAACAGAAGTTGATAACAGAGTTCACCCCCTCCACTGGGCTACGTCTCCGGGTCCCTCTCCAATGGGTACTGATCCAATTAATCTATTTAAAATGGTACAAAATGGTTCTAGAATCAACTTCAGGAATTGGAAATAGAATGATGTACAAAGTCTTTAAGACCTCTCTTCTGGAAATTACAATTAGCCTTCGAAAACAAAGAAAGATAAAATATAACAGAGAATGTCGACTTCAAAAGAAACAACATCTGCTCACTTCACAGCATCTCCCCAAGCTTCTCATACCAGAAAAGTGAAGCTCTGTGCTCTAAAACACTCTACTTGTCCCCACTCTGTCTGTCCCCTATTTAAGAGTTCATAGGAAGGATAAGTAACAGATTCTTGTCGTTAGAACCATACGCTAAAACTGAATCATGCCACCTCGCCGAATCGCTGCCCACGTGTTATGTTACCACGACGTTCCATATCCCCGAAACGTTGCAACCAACTCGACGCACATATGTTGACTCACAACACATTGCAATAACTTACAACTGGGCTATGCCACGTAACGTAACCATTTGATGTTACCACCAACTCCACAAAAGTTGCAGCATGTGAGCACTTCGCCATATACCCGATCTGCTGTTGCAGCATACCAATGTTGCAGCATGTGAGTAACCTCCATGAACCATTCGATATCCAACTTGATGGTGCACAAACTGCGCAGCCCATGCTGCAACTGCGTGGCTCATGCGATACTACGTTGTGCAGCCCATGCTACAGCTGCTCGGCTCATGCGATACTGCGCTGCGCGGCCCAACTGCGCGACTCATGCGATACTGCGTTGCACGGCTATAACTGCGCGACTCATGCGCAAACTGCGCACCAAGCTATAACTGCATGGGCTGTGCATATAATGTTTAGCATATGATTTAAAACCATAGATTAATACCTATTGTACCATATTGGATCAGTGCAATTTTTGAAGATGAATAATCCACCGGATCATTCCTCCCGATTGGAGAGCTTTTGGAGCACCAAAATATTGAATCATTCTGCAATTAAGTGAGGATAAATCTCCCTCACTTTTCCAATCTCCATCCATCTTGCCTTGCTAGGATGCATGCGTTTAAGCCCCACTCGAAGGTACTCAGAATTCCCCCTTTGTGAAGTCCTTACATTTCTGTTAAGAATAACATCATCCTGCAACTCTTTCATGTATTCAGGTGCCAAATCATCAACTGAAGGAATCTGTATGTTAGTTTCCTCATCCATGATCATAGGAGGCTCATACAGTTTAATATTCTCAACATTAACAACTGAATAAATTTGCATGTATGGAGGTAAATTCAAACGAAAAGCATTTGTACCGATCTTTTCAAAGATCTCAAAAGGACAATACCTGATAGGATTAATATTTTTACCTTCACCTTTCATTCTTTCTTTGGTGATATGCAACCAAACTCTGTCACCAACCTGAAATTGATGATCAACTTGATGCTTGTCATGCCTAGCTTTGTATTTTGCCTGGCTCTTCTCCAACTATTCCTGAACTTCTTGCTGCACTGCTTGGATTCTCTAAATGAACCTTAGAGATTTATCTGCATCATGATGTCCATCCACTGCATCTTTGCCAAAAGAGAAGTCCATTGGTGTTTTTGGCAGATAACCAAAACAAGTTTCAAAAGGAGATTTTTTTTATGGAAGAATGGAATGCATGATTGTAAGCATGTTGTATATACTACAGCTGCTCATCCCAAAGTTTAGGATGTTTTCTACAATATTCTCTGAGCAGCTGAACCATTGTCCTATTCACTACCTCCATTTGCCCATTGGTCTATGGATGAAAAGATGTACTTTTCTTAAGTTTAGTATCCATAAGCTCCCATAAAGTGGACCAGAATTCTCCCAAGAACCGGGAATCCCGATCAGATATAATAGACATGGGTAGCCCAAAATGTACCCAAACATTCTGAAAGAATAGATGAGTTGTTTGTTCAGCAGTGATCTGTTTGTTACATGGCATTAAGATACACATTTTTCTGAATCTATCCACAACAACATATAGGTAATCATGCCCTTTTCTAGACATAGTTAGTCCCCCTAAAAATTCCATAGAAATACTTTCCCAAGGATGAGAAGAAACTGGAAGAGGAGTGTACAAACCCAATTTTGTATTGCTAGGCTTACTCATTGCACACATAACACAACCACTTATATATTTAGCTACAATTTCTTGCATTTGAGGCCAATAACAATGATTCTGCAATATAGACAATGTTTTACTTACACCAAAATGTCCTGCAATCAATGAACTATGTGCTTCTTGGATCACATGCACTCTCTCTTTCTCTGGAATACAAAGTTACCAAGATGATACAATAGTTGATTATGCACATAATAGTTCTCTTCCTGTTTACCATGTATTAGTGATGCATATACTTTCTTAAAATCTTTATCTTCTGCATACTGTTCAATATAACTTTCATGTGTTAATGAACTGTTTTGAAGAATGATTGAAGCATTTGTAGGAGGCCTTGATAACATGTCTGCTACTTTATTATGAATTCCCTTTTTGTACTTAATTACGAGATGAAACTGTTGTAAGAATCCCATCCATCTTAAATTCCTACTTTGTTGTATTTTAGTTTGAGATTGTAAATATTGAAGTGGCTGATGATCAGTATGTATGACTGTTTCTTTTCCCATGATATAATGTTTCCACTTCTTCACACTCTGTACTAAAGCATACAATTATTTGTCATAGGTCAGATAGTTACTTACCACAGTAGAGAAATTTTCTGAATGGTAACAGACTGGCTTCCTCCCTTGCATCAAAATGACTCCCATGGCAAACCCGCTGGCATCGGTTTCGATCTAAAATGGCTGCTGCAAATATGGAAATGTCAGAACTGGTGCTGTGCTAATCCTTTCCTTCAAAGTGTCGAAGGTTGTCTGATTTTTTCCTCCCCACTGGAAAATTTCTTTAACGCTTGTCAGCGTATGTAATGGAGCGGCTATGGAAGAAAACCCTGAAATGAATTTCCTCCAATACTGAACTGCACCCAGAAAACTTCTGATTTCAGTAACGGTGTTAGGCCGTGGCCAGTTTACAATGACAACAACCTTGGATGGGTCCACTCGTAGGTGGCCTCCACCAATAATATGGCCCAAATATACTAATGAAGTTTTAGCAAACTCACATTTAGACATTTTTACATAAAGCTTCTCCTTCTTCAGTACATCTAAAACTTTTTTCACATGTACAACATGCTCTTCCCATGTTTTGCTAAACACAAGGATATCATCCAGATATACAATTACAAAATCATCAATGAATGAACGAAAGACATCATTCATGACCCGCATGAAAGTAGCAGGTGCGTTACAGAGCCCAAAAGGCATCACAAGCCATTCATACAAACCCTATTTTTTTTTAAACGTTGTTTTCCAAGCGTCATTTTCAGCAACACGGATTTGATGATACCCACTACACAGATCCAATTTTGTAAAGTAAGTTGCATGTTTCAACTGATCAAGCAAATCATCAATGCGAGGAATAGGATACCTATTTTTAATGGTGATTTTGTTAAGGGCCCTATAGTCCATGCACATCCTTCAAGACCCATCCTTCTTCAGAACCAAGACTATAGGAGAGCCACAAGGAGAAGTGCTAGGCCAGATGACCCCCTTCTCAATCAGCTCCTGAACCTACTTCTTGATTTTCTCATTCTGCATCATAGACATCCGGTACATAGCTATGTTCGAGAGTGGCACATCCTGCTGCAAATGTATCTCATGCTGAATCTCTCTCTTTGGTGGTAACCCCTTCGGATCTTGAAACAAATCATCATACTCAGAAATGATTTCAACCAGTTCAGATTTATGCTTAGGGTCACATCCTTCAAAAGATTTAGAGATCTCATCATCTTTCACCTTAACCATCATTAACACAAAATTCTTACTAGCATTTACCAACCTCTTCATTTGTTCTGCAGAAACTATTGCTAGATTGTTTTTTATCTTATGTGCTCATACAATATATTCTACACCATCTTTAAAAAGATGATACTTATTTCGCTCTCTATAAAATATTTTTTTCTGGTCATGCAAATATGGACTCCCAAGTACAATTCCACAAATGTCAAGTGGTACTGCATCTAGTTCTACCTCCTCCATGAACTTTTCAGTAATTGCAAACTTCAATACACATTTTTTTGTAACTTGCAACCATGTATCATTAGTAACCCAACCAAGAGGATAGGGTTTTTCATGAGGCATAGTAACTAAATGCATTTTCTTAACCACTTCTTCTGATATCAGATTTACTTGCGAACCACTATCAAACAATGTATCAATATTTGTGTGATTTGTAATGACACGAACATGAAACAGTGCACTTCTATTTTCATCATTTTTCTTAGAAGTAGATGGCATATTTGTACTTGCACTAGAACTTGATCTTGCATTAATGGGAAGTGAGATACTTTTATTCTTACCCTGGATTTCGACAGCTGTAACCTTTGTTTCATCACCTGAGTCGGATCCCAAATCTTGAATAACTGCTGCAGTAGATTTTTCTTTGCCATTATCTTTGTTTCCTCCGTACTTCTTTGGCCTTAACTCCGGATGAAGTTTCCAACACTTAGAGACATCATGTCCCTTCTGACAATGTGAACATGTAGGATTTTCACCCTCTTTCTTAACGGTAGCCATCTTCTTTTTCCTCGTATCTTTACCTTTCGATTTGCTATCAAATTTAAAGGATTTCTTTGTAAAAGTATCATTAGCATGCTTACCCCTAGCTTCTAAATGTGTATCTTGAACACATACATAAATGTGTAGCTTGAACACATACATCGTCCAAGGTACTGGGGTTAAACATCAACAAAGTATGTCGCAAATAAGAATGCATGCCAACAATGTACTTAAGAAGAGTTTCCTGGGTATCTAATGCAACATTCAATGCAATAGCCCTCTTTCTAAATTCATGACTATATTCTTGAATGCTTTGTCCCTTAGCTTGTCTAAAATTTTTCCGGCTCATTATTAATTGCTGCATATGACCTAAAGGATAAAATTGCATCCTTAATACTTCAATGAATTCATTCCAAACTGAAATAATTTTACCATTCTTTCGAAGATCTTGCTGAATATTGCTCTCCCACCAAGTAAGAGCCATTCCACTCATTCTCAAAGTGGCCAATTGAATTCTGGAAGGGTCATCAATAATGCCCTGCACCCTGCAATATACTTCAAGATTCTTTATCGAATTGTCTAACTTTTTATCATCTAAATCCCCATTATAACTTGGCAATTCAAATTTTACATCCAATTTGAAATAAGGCATATTAGGACTTGCATTATTTGAATGAGAAGTATGAGAAGAAGAGAAATTTTGATTAGTTTCAGGAGGATCACCATCACCTCCTTCTCCTTTACCCTTTTCTTCCTTCTTCACTTCTGCATCTTTGGATGAAGATCCTTCTTCTTTCTTTATCCTTTCTGTTCGCTTATCGAGTAGAATTTCCATCATGGCTTTCATGCTCATAAAAGCCTCCAAAAACTCAGTTTCTGAAATAACAGGTTTTTCCCATTCTGTATGTCCTTCTTCTTCCCCTCGTGGAGAAGACATGGTTCTTGAGAATGTTCTCCTTGAGCCAATCTCAGGATCTCCTTCAATTAATTCTCCTTCACCACACTTTAACCTGAACCTAGTAAGCATTCACAAACTTGCACAAGCAGTCAACCAGCTCTGATACCATAATATGATCTGTCGGATCTCAACTTATGTGCATTAAAATTTTGTTTTAAAAGAATGCATTCAACAGGTTAATTAATGGAACAACATTAACATAAATTAAATGCTTCGAATCGGAATGAAGAAACAACACTGAAAAACAGACGTAAAAGAAACACAGAGTCAGAGCATCACAAACAGAAGTTGATAATGGAGTTCACCCCCTCCACTGGGCTACGTCTCCGTGTCCCTCTCCAATGGGTACCGATCCAATTAATCTCTTTAAAATGGTACAAAATGGTTCTGGAATCAACTTCAGCAACTGGAAACAGAATTCTATACAAATTCTTTAAGACCTCTCTTCTGGAAATTACAATTAGCCTTCGAAAAAAAAGAAAGCTAAAATATAACAAAGAATGTCAAATTCAAAAGAAACAGCATCTGCGCACTTCACAACATCTCCCCAAGATTCTCATACCAGAAAAGCAAAGCTTTGTGTTATAAAACACTCTGCCTTTCCCCACTCTGTCTGTCCCCTATTTAAGAGTTCAAAGGAAGGATAAGTAACGAATTCTTGTCGTTACAACCATACACTAAAACTGAATCATGCCACCCCACCGAATCGTTGCCCACGCGTTATGTTACCACGACGTTTTATATCCCCAAAACGTTGCAACCAACTCCACACACATATGTTGACTCACAACACGTTGCAATAACTTGCAACTGGGCTATGCCACATAATGTAATCGTTTGATGTTACCACCAACTCCACAAAAGTCGCAGCATGTGAGGAGTTTGCCATATACCTGATCCGCTATCGCAGCATACCAATCTCGCAGCATGTGAGTAACCTCGATGAACCATTCGATGTCTAACTTGACGGTGCGCAAACTGCATGGCCCATGTTGCAACTGCGCGGCTCATGCGATATTGCGTTGCGCAACCCATGTTGCAACTGCATGGCTCATGCAATATTGCGCTGCGTGGCCCAACTGCGTGGCTCATGCGATACTGCGTTGCGCAGTTATAACTACGCGGCTCATGCGCAAACTATGCACCAAGCTATAACTGCGCAGGCTGTGCATATAATGTTTAGCATATGAGTTAAAACCATAGATTAATAACTATTGTACCATATTGGATCATTGTAATTTTTGAAGATGAATAATCCACCGGATCATTGATAGATCTACATTTTGGTTATGCGTTGAGTGGGAGAGGGGATGAATTTCAAGAGATTTAGATCTCCACTAGTTATTGTGTTGATAAATCCCTATTTTTTTGGCTTATGTGTGAGGGAAGGAGAGGGGCATCTCCCCCTTACATGACCAATTACATCAATGGAATCCTTAATCGGAGGAACAACATCTCCTGAAGGGATGGACAATAATAATAAGTACAATAGAATATTTTTCATAGTTACATTATTTTAACATGTGTGTCATATATATAAGGACATATGTTCATTTTAATAAGCATTGTATATTGTCTTGTCTTGGTTACATAGTACATTGTGTAAGGAGGTTCCTCCCTTGAATATGATTATTCATCGTCGTTCTTCATTATTAAGGCGTGTATTACTCTCTTTTGGTATATTTATGCTATTTTTATGCTATTTCTCAAACTTGGTTCCATAACATAATTTTCCTTACAACTTGCCATAATAATATCCAACAAAACAAGATTTAACCTATCAACCTATGATTTATCCTTTAAAATTTGTTTATAATTAAATCAAAGTGAGCGAGGGAAAGACTCCCCTTATTATCACCTTCTTGATTTATCTTCTCTGTAACCACAAATCCACTGATTAGTTCGCTATAACTTATACTCCTCCGTTTTAAAATTGATCTCAATTAGATTTAAGTATTGCAACATTAGCTTTGATACCACTTATAATGTACCCAAATACCCTCTATGCACTATTCAGAAAAATAAGATATAAAATTTTCATTTAAAATTTATTCGAGAAACATTGTATTAGTCTTCTTACTTACTAGATCATTACAACCAAAATAGATTCACAACCATCATATTTGTATGTAAAAAAACCCTATAGATTAAACTCAATGATCACTTACCACATTGCCATCACTGAAAATTTTACATCAATTCAACTAAAATATTTTAACATGTAATAACATAATAACTATTCGGTTTCCTATCCAAACCCTTTGTCTTACAAGTCGTCAATATAATACACTAATATAAATTCTACCCAATACTTTTTCACCTTCAATCATTTAAAATTGTAATAATTCCTTAAATCCACTAGTACTTATATGGTCATTCATTATTTTTTATACCAAGTAAATATAATCTTATTGTTTCTTTCAAGATAGATTCCAAAATCAAATAATCTATAAGAACACATCTTTATAAAAATTAAATGAATATTTACTTTATCTAAAATATTTAACTTTAATCTAACTACATGAAGTGCCATAATTGCAATATATACTTTCCTAAAAGATTCTAAATATCACCATTTCTACCTTGTTATGAGATCACCACCTAAGTTATGACTTAACATCAAGTGTTTTATTTTTCAGTCTCAGGCCATTAACATTATGACACATTTATATGTACGAGGCGATTAACATTATGACACATTTACATATATATAGTTCTGTTAACAAGATGTGATGTATCGATCACACTCATGTTTTTAGTTATATACCTAATATATTTAGTCAATACACTTTTAAGGATTTATCAGAAAGGGAAAAAATATATCCATTCATACTTTATAGCTATTCCTATAACCAAAAATACTTTACCAATCATTAAGAATTCCAAAAAGAGACTAAGAAACTAAGATTTATAAAATCATTCAAAGGTAAAATACTTTACCAATCATCAAGAATTCCAAAAAGAGACTCAAAATTATAAAATCATTCCTTGAGGAAGATATTATTAACCTAACTAAACTTGTATGCAAAGGAATCTCTCGTAACATTTTATGTCTCTCGAGTTCAAGATTTATAAGAATATAATAAGGTTCTAGCAACATTACAAAAGAGTAGCTCTTGAACTCATTTTAACACATATCATTGAAGATATAACCATTATAAAGCATTAGTTCTACATGATTTATAACTCATTTATAATGAGTAAGCTATATTTAACTTAAACGGCTTTTATACAAATATTAAAAGAAAACATAACAATATTTACAGAATACTTATTTAGATAGACGTGACTGAAGACATGATTACAACTTGCCTCTTAGGCTTTCTATCTAGCTTATGTTATTTCCGTCAAAATGCCACCACCGAGCTAGGCAATGAATCCATTAAGGCAAGAGAGTAACAAAATATTTTACCAATAAGATTCTTGGTTTGAAAACTAATTAATCTTGGTAGCATAATCCAGTAAGTGATTAATAAGTTTAAGCTCCATCATAAATCATATTATCAATGATATCTTCCAGCTAAACACTGTAACAATGAATATATTATTACACTATAACAATGAACAAATTATTGCATACTACTTACCTAAATGATAAATTAATATCATACAAATCAAGCAACTGGGTAGGTCCTCAATGGAGGCCACCATAGCCATTTTGGTATCTAAATGAACATAATGTTGTCAACAATATAATAAACTACCAAGCTCTCAAGCCATCATACGAAACACAACAATGCCCATACAACACGACAACAATCAAATCGGTCGATTCTCCCAAGGGAGTTGCCTGTTGGGCCAGGAAAAGTGCACAAGGAAGAAGCATGAGCATAGAGCAGAAGAAGTTATGATGAGGAACGGTATGATAAGAAAAGACAGATCCGAGTTGGTGGAAGAGGCAGGTAGAAGAGTAAAGGATGTATAGGTGAAAGTCAAGGAATATTGCAGAAGGACAAACCAATGGAAGGATAAAGGACAAGTTTTGCGGCTAGTTATGACCTGTACAGACAGGATGAAAGACATTTCCATGACTAGTTATGGCTCTGGTTAATGTAATGCAGGAATTTTGTGGCCAAGTATGGCTTGGCATTAATGTAATAGAATATATTTTGTAGCTACTTGTGTCTATAATAACTGATTTGTACTCAGTTAGCTTCAGTATTGTTTGTTATTAGCTTGAAGAGTTAGCTAGAGAAAGTTGTTAGTTCATTGTTGACTCAGAAGAGGAGTCTAGTAGAAGTAGAAGGTTATTGAGCTATGGAACTACGGATGAGTGCACAGATAGTAAAGTAGAAGAGTCGATCCAGGCTGTGTGCGGATCAATAGGAGTATATAGAAGAATAAACTAGAGAGCATGAGAGCAAGAAGAGTTGAGAAAAAGACGTATCTTAAGAACAGTCTGTAAGTCGTAGACTGCAAGGTGCTACCTATATTTCTCATGCCAGATGAAAAGCACCTTGGTGTTTTTTCCCAGATGGGTTTCCACGTTATTTTTTGTGTTGAGTGATTGAATGTTGAGTGTTTGCTTACTTTGTATTGCTTACTATTGTTGTTGAATGTATGTCGTAATATTACCAATCAGTGAAAGAATAAATGTTTAAAGCATTGTTGATAGGTTATGTATGATTTCATGGTTAATATGCTAAGTTACAATATAAATCGCACACTGTTCATTATAAGTAAGGAATTAGGTGTGTTGCATAGTTGAGCTATTCGTTGAGTGGTTAAGGACAAGGTTGTGTCGCGTGTCAGTTGTGGAACACAGTTTCACCTCTATCGCATAGTAAAATAATCCATCCCTCCATCTCTGTCGAGTGTCTTGGACACGCGCCAAGGGACCATAATCCCTCACCAAGTGTGGAAACATGGTTATGGTAGTTACACATTAAGATATCTCGGGTGAGACAGCTCCTACCTCACGGGTGTTTTCGACTGAGCTTGCTTTGTCGGGCCAATGTATTTTGGTGTCCTGTTGGTATTGTGTTGTTGTTGAACCTTAGGTTGAGACAGAAGGGAATATTACGACAACAAATGGTTCTGCTTTGAGGACCCGTAATCATTTGAGTCAAGGGAAATGTTGTGGCATTTGACAAAGAATGAAATAGAGGATTGGATGGAGTCTAAGATGCTAACCTTTGCACAAGAAGAGAGCATAGAATCACAATTGAGCGCAAAAAACTGGTTAGAATGGTACGTCTACCTTGATATTCACAATATATTCACAAGATATTCACAAATTCATTCTATAAGTGTATTTTAATTCTAATAAATGATTACCATGACCACCATATTCATTTGGAGGGAATATGATGATACCATCACTATTAACCTTCCAATTTGGTCATCTATCTATAGGGTCCACAGTGCTATTGTTATGAACATAAGAGTGAATCTCCCAATTAGATCCCCCTCGTGAGAACTATGTTTGCTTATTTCTTGGAAGTCCCTCACTAACATGAGAATAAGTTCTATATGTAGACCATTGTTGGAATAGTTTTACTTTACCACATCTTGGTTGAAAAATTTCTCGAAGCTCTTGGTAATAATTGACACAAATATCATATGAGAAATATGTGAAATTTTAGTGCTAATCAACGATAGATTTTTGTAAAAGTTGTCACTGTAGAAATACAAAAAAATTTCCATGTGAAACGGTATGATGATTTTACATTACCACCACAATCTAAAAATATTGGAGATAAGTAGACCTTCATCCTATGCTTCCTAGGGTTTAATTTTATTTTAGAAAAAAAAAATTAGTGGATTTGAACTTTAAAAATTTACCATCACATATGCTAATTTTTATTAAGTTTGGCTCTAGGGATATTAGGCTTTATTGTTGTTTCACCTAAGCAGAAGGAATATTTCAACAATGTTAGGACTATTATAAAAGTTTGAGCTTGTAAAACATATTTAAACTATCCCTAGAAAAATAAGCATTTCACAAGCTACTCACCTTGAATATTGGCCTCCACCTCTTTCTCTAAGCACTTCTCGTTATGTATCTACTTAAGCACAAGAAGAACCATAGATAGAAAGTAATGGAGGTACCAAATATTTTTAGTGTTGTATATTTCTTGCATCCTAGCATGCATATAGAGAATGCTAGTTTCAATAATATGAGATAGTTTCCTTCCACAAATTATAACTACCATCAAAGCAATAAAATGGTAATAGTATTTTGAGAAACAATCCCATAACAAGGAAAAAAACATAGCCATAATTTAAATGTGTTGACAGCTTGTTCAACCTAGGAAAAAGGTTACCAAAACTTCTCAAAATAACAAATATCCACACCTATCCATTCCCACACTAACATGGCTTGCAACTACAACTCGAGTTACAATATGGGAAATCCTTGTAAGTATCTTATTTTGAATATTTGGGGTGCCTAAACCCATCGCAACAATCAATCATGTGTATCAAAGTTAGATACAACAACAATAAGGATTGAAGCCATTTGTTCTTGTTGCTAAAGTCCTCTACGTATTTAAGTCAAAATGGTATAAAGGTTGTGATGCTCATTATTTAATGGAAGGAAATCTTATTCCTACTATTTTTTTTTAAGTACCCATGGAGGATTTGAACTCATGACCTTCCATTTACAACTTATGATGTCAATTAATCATTGCCATTTTTTCTAACCCCCGTGGACAATCTTATTCCTACTAGTTAGCAATACAAAGGAAGCAATAATGTTTTCACTAACAATGGAAGTTATTACCATTGTCATCGTTGTCATCATCACCATCACCATCATCGTTATCATTGTCATTATCCTTGTCATCATTATTGGAACGATCATCATTTTTGTTGTCATCATCATTATTATTTTCAGTTTTTGTCATCATTGTCATCATCATTAGTATTGAATTTTTTGAGGTGGTTTTTTAAAAACTACCTCCTAAAGTAAAATTATCTTGAATTTAAGAGGGGTTTGTCCAAAAAATGCCCTGAATTGTCCAATTCTTGTGACTATTTTAAAGCGGGGTTTATAAAAACTGACTTGAAAAATACATTTAGGGATGGTCTTTTTAAACCCCTCCCTCCAAAGTCATGAGAATTGGATTTTTAGGGGTGATTTTTAGACCCATGTCCCAAAAGTCATGATAATTGGACTTTTAGACACCCACCCCCAAAATTCCAATTCTCATGTCTTTTTTTTTGGAGGGAGGGGGTATTTTCTAAAATCCACCCTCAAAAATACATCTAGGGGTGGTCTTCTTACAACCTCCCCAAAAAAGGTCTTGAGAATTAGACTTTTAGGGGCAGTTTTCTGACAACTCCCCCCTAAATTCCAATTCTCATGACTTTTAGTTGGTTGGGGGGGTAGGGGGGGGGGGGGGCATTCAAAAAACCTTCCCTAAATGTATTTTTGAGGGTGGTTTTTAAACTCCCCCTTCCAAAAAAAAAGTTATGATAATTGTACTTTTAGGGGTGCTTGTAAAAAAACTACCCTCAAAAGTCCAATTCTCATGACTTTCGGGAGGAGGGGAGGGGGTGGGGTGGGGGAGGGGGGGAGAGTTTCTAAAAAATGCAATAAAAGATATGTGTAGGGTAATTTTTTAGAAAACCCCCCTCCAAATTCATGATATTTGGACTTTTGGGGGTGATTCCTAAGATAGCTCCCCAAAAGTCCAAATCTCATTACTTTTTTTTGGCGAGGGGCAGGGTTGGGGGGCGGGGGGGGTTAGAACTACCCCTAAATACATAAAAAACATTTTGGGGGTATTTTTAACAAGAATTCTTCAAGCCAAAATCGACCCTAAAAGGGTAAATTCTTGTACTTTAGGTTCCATATCATTTGAGCATGAAACCATTAAACTTCAATCCATGTATTCTTCCCTTTTTCCATAGAACACAACTTAAACACTATGAAAATGTATTCATCTCAATGCATTCTTATGGTCCACTGGAACTCAATTCGCCCTAATTTTTTTGACAATATAGAACACTTCATCCCATAACAACTGAATTATCTCATCGATGCATTTTTTCCTTTCACAAAAGTATCATTAAAAATTTGTCAAAATAAACACAAAAGAGCTTCTTCCATAATAAAATATCCTTTCTCCGTAATCTTATTGGAAATTTCTTTTGATTCTAGTGGTTTATCCTTTTCAAGAAGTTCTTTGATTAATACAAAATATGTTTGAACACTAGATTCACAACCTTTCTCCTCCGTCATGTGGAGCAATTCAAGACATGCATCAAATTCACATTGTTTGAGAAATCCATCAATGAGTATTTTCCAAGTAATTTCATTTTTACTAAAAAAGATAGAAATAGCATTATCAAACAATTTGTTTTCCTCTTAGATTTTTCCTTCTCTATAAAGATGAAGAATTATCGTATTATATATCAATAAAGTAGGTTTGAAGCCATTTTCATTGATCATTGAATGTAAAGATATGGCATGTTCATATTTTTACTATTTTCAATGCCCCATAATAAGAGAGCTCTATATTTCTTTATGAGAAAACAAGCCTCTTGCTAACATTATTTTTACCAATGAATCTACATCATGCAATTGCAAGCCTCCGTTGCATAGTTTAGCTATTAGTGAATTATAAGTATTTATAGTATGTTGGTAGTCCTTTTCTACCATTCAATTCAAAATATTCAAATCAATATCAATATTTCAAGAGCATTTACTTCAAGATATGAATCACCGATTTCCTCTTTAGAGGCAATCACTTTTACCTCATGCATCTTACTTGAACACAGAAGTTTGTCATAAGTACACTATAAGTTCAATAATTAGGATATGATTCATTCCTTATCATATATATTAGAATATCAAAAGCATGGTAAACTCTATCAAATTTGGTATTTCCATCAATAAGACAGCTATATGTCACTTGATAGTCTTTTAGGCCTTTTCACTCTATTTTTTCAAGAAGTAATTTTGCTTCCTTTGACTTCCCTTATTTGCAAAGGCCATGACCCAATGCACTATATATAGGTGTGAAGATTTGGATCATAAACCTGACACACCAATTCATCAAGGAATATAAATGAATGATCCACTACACTTGCTTTGAAAAATCCATCAATCAGGGTTGTGTAACTAAACATAGTGAGAACTACTCCCCCCGCCAATAACTTTTCAAACAATTTTTTTGCCTCTAATACCCAATTTCCTTGAAAAAACCATTCTTGAAACCATTGTAACTATTAATATTTGGTTCACAACTATTTTCCTTCATCTTCTCCACTAGTGCAAGAGAAATCACAACTTTTCCTCCTTGCAATGTCCATCAATTAAGGTAGTCTATGTTACTTCATTTGGTGCCAGGTCTTACATTTAGGATTGAGGGTCAATATCTTTAGTGATAGTCAATATCTTTAGTGACAAATAGTGACTATAATCATTAGGAGTAAAAGCATGGTATTGTGTATCACTATACAGTGAGAGAAATTTATCATGTTATTAAAAATTTATTTAAAAATAAAATAAAAAATGTATTTTTTTTAACAACCAATTATATATTATTTCCTTATTAATAGAAAACAATTATTTTGAAGTATTAAAATGATATCTTTTTGGGTTGCGCTTTTATGTACACATAAAACTTATTATTTATATTAATAATATAATTAAAATATATCATAAAATAAAATTTAAAGAAATGTACAACAATCTTAAAAGTGTCTATAAAAACCTATTAAAAAAAATTGGAATTAAAAAAATAAATGAAGATAGATACGGGGGTCACATTTTTGTTAGTACTTGTGAGATGTATGAAATAATAATAAATGTTCTTCGGAGAAAACTAAATAAATAAGATAAAAATACTTTTTGTTTAATTTAAAAAAAAATGTCATATAAAATCTCATTCACAATGAAAACTTTTGTTTCATTATACCATAATCTAATTCTTGCTCGATTTGTAGATTTATTAACAATTATTTTTAATGCATTAGTTCATCGCCACAAAAGGGGAAAAAGTGAGACATGTTACCATGCTACCCTTAGGTTAAGATCTTTGGTGACAATCAATGATCATTTCTATTATTTTGAGGAGTTTTTGGCGATGGGAATTGGGTGGATGCCACTAAATTCAGTTACAAAAATAGGAAATGATGAAGGGCTTAGAAAGAGAGTAACTAATTTATTTGTTGAAACATTAAATGATGATGGTCTTAAAAGGTACATCAACATTTTAGTCACCAAAACCACGTATTGGCAATAGCCCTTTGATTATTTTTTCCAAAACTACTTGTGTTGATGATCTTTGGCTAGGTATCACCATAAGTGGATTTGGTGTTGATTATTAAAGGCATGTCACAGGAATGTACATTACCAAAGGAGTTGTTTTATAGTAGTGAGTAGACATAAATTATGGGTCAAGTACCTCTTATTATTACAGATGTATAAGAAAATCAATCTCAATTCCATGAAGCCACTTAAGAGAGAAATACATTATTCTCAACAGTACAAGATTGGATGGGTCTTCTAGTGCATTGACATAATCCAATTGGGGATTTGCACGCCAAGATACAACCTATGAATGATGAAGCAATCTCCCTCACCAATCCCATAGAGTAGTAGAAGAAATATGTGAACATCGAATATGTTAATGATAAGATGGATTCTTTGCATGAGGCCTTGACTACAACAAAGAAAACATTATGGGAGTTTTGTCCTCTATCCCAAAATTCCTATCTTTTTCTATACCATATGGAATCCTTTGTGAATGCAGAGTGTCATACAATTGAGCAATAGAATCTAGCTACACTTGATAGTGAAAAAGCTAATAAATTCATCATTGATTGTCAGCTTATTGATGAGAAAGTGGAGATCTCATATGGAGAATTTTGAAGATGTTTAGGGCTACCTAGTTGATGAAATCCCAAAGTTGGCCCCTTTGTTTGGAGGTAAGTAGAGCATGGAGATTGACTCAAGGGTGACTCAATAAATGTTTTGGTTGGGGATTTTTATCCCCTTTATTTTTGAATACTTGGTCATGGAATATAGATGGATGGTCAAACCTAAGAATACTTGCAGATAAGTACAAAAGTGGAAAATCAATCTTATTAATTTGTAACTATATTGGTGCAGTAAAATATTGTAATTGACATGATAGAAAATGACCACTGAGATTGTATAAAAGCTTCGCAGAAACTAGGGGATCATGTTGTTGTTATTATTGTCGGGATGGTTATGGTTAATGATGTGCATGTACATGAGAGATTGTAAAAAGGGTGGGATAATATTGTAGAGAATTTTGAGATTATCTCTTGATTTGAAGGATTGCAAAGTTTAATAAAGAATACAGTTGTGTTGCAAACTTTAAAAAACTTTTCACTTGGACATGAATGTTTCTTCACTTAGTAATGTTGTAATCCTAGATTTGATTGAACTAAGATGTTAATGAATGTTTGATTCAAAATGATTATATGCATAGGAATGTGACCAATAAACTATGTGATGTGTTCTATGTACTATCCATTACATAGCCTATCTCATTTCACATTGTTCATGTTGCACCTTAAGTGAGACCTTCTTCTCTTTGGAGAGGATTGAAAATGATGATGCTCTAGATTACAACGTGATTTTGTTGGTCCCTTGTACGAGAACATTGGTATCCTTTTCTTGCACCAATAATAACAATATACATTCACACAATAAACAACAAAATAATGTATAGAAAACCCCTTTAGGTGAGATAACACCATCATTACTGCTTATGGAAGGAATCACTCCACAAGCCATGCTTGATAAAAAAAAAATTAAGATATATCCTTACAATGAATCTGATTATTGATATATATATTCTTATTTTCTCATGAGTATTCCTAGGGGGTTTAGGCCAACTACACATTATTAGTTTATAATTACTTTTAACTATCTAGTGGATCTATTTATTGCCTGCTAACTACCAAGTGGGCCTATTCCATAATTATGGGCATATTGCATACGTTATCCCATTAGGTAGCTCCCTAGGTACCCCATATTATCCTCCCTAGGTACATTATAGAAGACTTGGAAATCTAGTTGGATGATCTTGATATCCATAGTCTTATTTATGGTAAGCACCATGGGATTCCTGGGTATACTAAAAGGGTTGTTTGAGAGTCATATTAATGCAATTACAATTGCAAAAGGAATTTTGTAAGGTAGGTCTCCCACAATTGTACAATTAGGTCCATAATAAAAGCTATTAGAAAGGGTAGAGCCCTTTAATATTGTATTTTGATTATAAATATAATAATGAATACAGTTGACTTCACTAGTTAATCTACATAGAATTAGAAAAAATCCAATACTAAATTAAACCGTTACTCCCTATGTAAGGAGAAAATAAGAAACAAAATAAACTCAATAATAATGTGAAAGATTATCATAGATAAAAGAACACCTTAAAAATAAAAAATAAAATAAAATTTTATATTAAATAGACTTTGTTTTGTTGGGTCAAAGAAAGAACAAGATATTGCCATTTACATAAATGTGATAGATGTATATCTATCAAAATCGAAGGGTCATATTTTAGTGTATATCAACATATGTACCATAACAAAGATAAATTGATTTAGTTTCACAATTGTACTAAAGAAAATAAAGTGTCTTATTGAGGACACATTTTTAGATGTGGACATAAAGTCTTCATAATAATACCTTTGATGGAAAATGGAAGGGTCAAATTTTAGTGTATATCAACATATATACCATAACAAAGATAAATTGATTCGGTTTTACAATTGTACTAAAGGAATAAAGGAAAAAATGGTCTCATTGGTGACACAATTCTAGATGTGAACAAAAAGTCTTTATAATAGTGATGAAAATGTCATGTTTATGAATAGTATGTAAGAGATATATTTATAAAATTTTGAATAAACAAGTTAGGTGAAGTGTCATTTTTAAATTATGAGAAGCTTTTTAATTTTTTTTTTGTAATTATGAAATTTGTGATTGGAATTGGTTTATTAGTATTAGTATTTGCATAATAAAGATTAGGTTACCACTATACTTTTAGATATATTAATATTAATTTTGATCTATTTTAAAGTTAATTTGATCTATGTATGATACATAAAATTATTAGACTTTTAAATTTATAACTTTAAAATGAATATCTTAAAAATATACCTTAATGCCAAATAATCTACACCCCAATAGTTCATAAGTAATTTTTTTTAAAAATAAATAAAACTTTGCCAATCAAAATTCTTATTCTTAACCTTACAATGAGAATCGTGTACCCTTTAACAATTGCTATTCCTAATTGCAAAATAGGTTGAAATATCATTGACATTTAGGTTGAATGTTGTGAGATGAAACTCTTACCGAGTGTTAATTTGAAATTTTGAAAGGAAAAATTAAGGTCAGATTTTGATCTCTTTGTCAAATAAAACTAAGGAATCTCTAAAATGTTTATATATTGTATCAAAACAGTAAAAAATGACAGGGTAAAAGTTTTACCAAATCCGTGCTCTTACCCTTTAATAATTGCTATTCCTAACTGTAAAAATAGGTTGAAATATCATTGACATTTAGTGCCATTGAAAAGTTGAATGTTGTGACAATATCTGTCCCTAAGTCAAACTCATGGAACGTGACAAAACATTTAAAAGATTCTTTGTAATCTTAACTTAACGAATAATTGCGAATGTTTTAGTTTCATCTTTGTTATACTATCTAAACGTCTATAGATGCAGGGGCAAATGTTCTCCACGTTGCAGAGTTTAAATTACTAAAACTTTAAGCGGTTGAATCTCTGATCGACAGAGCTTAAATCTGTTAGTTTGAATTATAAAACCCACAGCGGTTGAATCTTTGATATCCTTTGTGGAAGCACAAATTAATAAAATTATAAAGGATTATGTTAGAAACTATGAATAGGTGACACATGTATAATTTCAACCACCCTACTGCAACTTTTTCCATCTCCATAGGATATATATATATAACAAAGAACGATATGGCTTACAGTGGTATGGCAGCGAGCCATGGGTTACAAGTGTATAGCAGCTATGGCTTAGTTGTCATCCCTGCATATAGAGCTTCAAACTCATTGGGTTTCTGAGAGCACTTGGGTTCGACGTTATTCGAAGAGGAAGTTATCTTCACATAAAGACTTAGATCCTGTATCATTATCTAGATGATATCGGATTTCTTTGTGTGAAGAGAGCTTTCTCTTAAAAAAATAATTTTCTATAGTCGCTACTATTGCTATTAAAAAATAGCAATGAAATAAACTCAATATAAATGTTTGAAACTCTTTTCAAAAGAAGCAGGTATAACAGGTAGCTGCTATACCACTGCAAGCCATGTGGTCGTTATATTAATTCTATGATTAGTTCATGCTGTATACCCTAAAACAGGAAATCAAAGCAGCAAGTATATAGATTTTTGAATACAACAGAATGCAATTGAAGAATTGAATGTATGTGAATTCATAGAACTTTGTATTAAACAATCATCTTCGTGTATCAACCAATCGCTCGCGAGGTTGTAATCGCTCGCGAGGTTTATATTTTTTAAGTTCATGTGTAGCAAAATGAATGAAGGATTGAAGGTATACATCATAATACAAATCATTGAAAAGTTTAAGAATGATGGATTGAAGCTGTATATCATAGTATAAATCTTTATTGCATTGCTGTTATCATAAGAATGATATATATATTTCACTTGTGTGTGAAGAATTTAAGTTTATGTGTAACAAAATGAATGATGGAGTGAAGATGTTACTTAAACTTAAACATCTTGTTATATGATTTTTGTTTGATCTTCATAGATTGTGAGTTAAGAGAGTATAGATCCATCTTAACTTCAATGCAAATTTTTTTCAAAATGAAAAATTCCAGGAAAAAGTTACACCTCAAGGGATTTGATCCCTTTATGTGCTTGGTAGATCTTGGTTTAATATGTAAATCTCTTGAGCTAAAATCCCTACTATGTAATTCATGGTTTAATAATGGATCAACTCTCACATGGCATATAAAAAAAGTAAGACCATATATATCTCTTTGGTTTTGAACTTTAGGTTAGAGTTTACTTTGTAAATTTTTTTATTAAACTTAATATTTCATTATTTTATTAATGTGCCACATGTTTTTTTTATAAATAAAACATTATATTACTTCATATTGACTTCATTACAATTCTGATATATGTCTCTTGATAGTCAAAATGACATAGCTTCCCAAAACACCCCACTTCTGTTCAGAATCACCACTACCGAGAGTTCACGTAGGTTCCCCACAAAGACAAACCTAAAGCTGTTGTATCTAGCCCCTCCAAAAAACATATAGAGTCCGACTAACAGAGAGTACCCTTATACATATCGACTGTGCAATAAAAATAAAGACAAATAACATAAAAAACTGAGCTCAAACCTAGTCCTGGGTAATATTTTCCAGTGTGGAACATGCAACAACGATCACGAAAGAAGGATTTACCGGATGGCCAGCCCCGACTGGAACTCCCGACATTTTTTCATAGTAGGCCTTGCCACATTGACTTCCCATCTCCTACGGTCTTGTGATCTGTTGATGAAATTGTCATTGATGCCAACATGGACTTGGAGTGGCCCCACGGGATGTCATTGATGCCACCAAGTCCCACCTAAAGCTCCTTGATCCCTTACAGAGTGGGTTTGTGCCTTAAAGCACCGTGTACCCAGTTGACAAGGTCCTTATACCCACAAGGATGAATCTTGAATCCGCCACCTTGCTGAAGACATTGAAGACCATGGAGATGGTCCTGAAGCCTTGGTAGACGATGGAGAAGCCCTGAATGGCTTGGAGAGGCATTAATGACCCATTCTGTGGTCATTCATGCTATGTTGATGTCATGGTACCCCAGAAGAAGACCTAGCATCCCCACATAAGATATCTTGACCCTTGGAGGTCCTCTTGTGTGGTTCACGTGGTTGAAGAAGCCTATGAAGCTTCTTACTTGATGAAGAAACCTTGAAGAGGTTCTTGGACCCACAATTGGTGGTTTGAAGGTCGTTGTACTCTTGATGAAGATGAAGTGGTCATATGGAGTCTTGGAACCCTTGTTGAGGTCATGGAACTCTTGTATGTTGAAGATGACCTTGTATGGTCTTTGACATGTTATGGAACCCATGAACATGCCCTAGCTTGTTGAAGAAGAACTTGAAGGATCCCACCTTGAAGATGAGGAAGCATTGATAGCCCTTGGTCATTCTCTTCCATATGGGATGATGGCATCCTCGTGATATGGATCACACCCTTGCTTGTGGTGACCTAAGTCGTTTGTGGACTAATTGATGTCTTCTGAACAAGCCCTAATTCGTTATGATAATAATGAGGAGCTTATGTGGAACCTTTCAAATGACTTGTGGACAAGAGTGATAAGGTTGACTATTGAAGAAGTGATTGGGTAATAAAATAATAATAAAATTTATATTAAATAAAAATTCAAGTAGAAGTCAACTTAGTCATTATTTAATAAAAAATAAAATTATTTTTATAGGTCAGCTCCAAAATATATCAAAAAACCATTATAAATATCCCATCACGTTTTGATTTTTTATGTGTGAAATTTGTATAGCTCTGAGGTAAATTCAGAGGTCTGTGGCAGCCGCAGTAGGGAGCAGTCCACTGAGGAAAACACAGGAGCAGTCTTTTGGAGTTCTTTTTCTCTCTGCTTTTTGGATGGTTGACTGAGGTAGCATGCAATGTGATTTTCAGATGGTTGACTGAGGTAGCATGCACTATGATTTTCAGATGGTTGAATGAGGCAGAATTGATTGAGGTAAAATTCGGGTCTTTGAGGCGGCAGAGGAGCAGTTCGTTTTCTTTATGTTTGACTGAGATTTTCGGACAGTGGAAACTAAACAGCAATAGAGGAGACATGCGAATTTTTCAAAGTTAAATTTATTTGGGGGTGAACAAAACAGTCCAAAAATTGCAAACCAGCAACAGACATGAGAATTTTGTGGTAGCAGCAAGAAGATATAGTCCCAAGATGTTCAACAGTCTCATTGATGTAACAATCCTACAGACCAAGGTTTGATTTCAATGCCCTTCTCCACTGACATGTGTTGTTTGCAGTAACATTCGAAGAGTTGGAGATCGTGGACTGAGGCTGCCTCAGGACTAAGGGGTACAAGAGTCCGAGCTTGCAAGCCAAGACAAAGTTCTGAATTTGTGACTTATTTTGGGGTTTTCCAAAGTATACAAACAATCCACCGAATGTTTGATGAAGGTTGAAAGTCAAACACAGTCTCGAATTTGACCAGTTGATTCTTCCACAACAATCACACAAGTTTGACATTACCCCAAATATTCCACAGTGATATCTTTTGGGGTTTAAAAGTATACTCAATCCATGCTAGTTTGATACACAGTCACAACATAGACACAGTCCAATTTTGGCATGGTTTGAAGTTCTTCCTCACCATATACATAGTAAGGTTTTTGATATGTTTTGAAGGTCTTCCCAGCACATACACAGTTCAAGCACATGAACAGTCCTAGCATATACATAGTTCATGCATAAAGAATGATGAAGTTTGACATCCCTAGAAGATTGATGAAGTAGTGGATAATGATGAAGTATTGACAATCCTGGGATGACATCCATAACTTATTGAAGATGATGATGAGGACATACACAACTCAATATGAATTTTGAAGAATTTGGCAGCCCTAACTTGTATTTGCAGCAGTTAAGAAGTCAAGGGTCGAAGAGTTGTGAAGGCAGCAGTACATTAATCTCCATGATGATTTTTGTAGTAGCAGCTTTGAAGAAAGGTATGACCTAACTCATTAAGTGAATGAAGAGGGTGAAGTGTCAACAATTACAGAGAAGAAAAATAGTCTGAATTTGTTATAGCAGCAGCAGTCTGTGATCTCATTTTTCATCCTTCACATGTGAACAGTCCTATCATGGACTTGCTTGAGGTTTTCCAAAACACAAAGTCATAAATAGTCCAATTTTTGAAGACATTTACAGCTCTTAAACAATTTGGAATGTGATCTTGAAATACACTAAGAATGATGATAAGATGATGTCCTGTACATGTTGATGCACACTATGATGAAGATGAATGTTTGATGAAATAAACAGTGACAAGTTTTGACAGGGATTGATGCAATATGCATGAACAGTGATGTATACTGTATATAGTTCATGTACAACAAACTATTCAGAGGCATAAATATAGTGATGATAAAGATGCATGCTTATGATGATGCTCTCCTATGTACAGAGATGATTCCATTTCAATACATAATGTATGCTATGATGTAATGATGCATGCAAACATGATGATATGAGCGATGATGAAGAAGTTGACAAAGATGAGCAAGTAGTTTGTGGTATATAGAAATGGTACAGTAAAATGAGTATGTGCAATGACATACAGTGGAGTAAGTATTGTGATATGAGTACAGTGAAGTGTGAAGTGAATTCTTGTGATTCATATGTTGTCTTATACCTTGTACTATGATAATGTCTTTGACACTATGATGATGTTTTGATTCACTATGATGATACTGTTGAGGCCTCAAAAATTGCAGGCGACAACAACAAGGGATTCTCCCCAATAAACGTTCCCGACTAGCCCATTACTATTTGGTATGGGGAATCCATTCGGTTTGTGGTCCGGCTACCATAGGTCAAGTAACCAAAATAAAGGGTTTTACTGGTTACGGCCCGGTCCACCATGTATCTTTTTAGTTTTTTTAGTTTTAAGTATGAGATGCAAGTGCCTATCTAAGGATGCAGATTGATAGAGAATACGAGGAGTGGTCACAATGTGATGCGTAGGTTCTTACCTTTCATCTTAAACTCTCTCGCATCTAAATCACACACAACAAGAAAACTAAAACTAACTTAACTACACTATCCCTAGGGAGCAAGATCATCATTTAATGAGTAATGTATTACTGTTCATGCATTAAGAAAAATCACAGGTAGTTGTTCTTTATTTCAAAACACATCAACATGAATAGATAGATGAACAACAAGATAGCTCATTGTTTACGAAAAGCATTCATTACTCATAGTGGAAACTCCATAAAATAAACTAGAGAGCATTTACACAAGAACATATGTTCAAAAATTTAAAACGATCTCATAGTTAATGAATAAAAGCTGAAAACGAAATAGTTCCCCTTCAACAACATCCATTGTACAGCATTTGAACATTCCACCAAAGCTTTCTCCAACAGGAAAAATTGTAATTATCTATTGCAAAAGGAAATAGTTCTTCTTACAACATGTTCTCACAAGTTTAACTGGGAAAAAGTCCATATTCCCTCTAACCTTCCTATATTTATACTACAAGCCAAACTCTTGGACTGCCCCTCGGTGCCCTTTGGGCTTCCCCAACCATTTAATCTCACAATTTTGTCTTTTGTGAGTGCTCATGATTCACACAAAAATTACATTTCGAATCTAAGATTTAAAAGTACTTTTATGAAAAGGACCAGCTTGGTAACTCACAAAGTAATCACAAGCCTGGGCCTTTGCTGTTATCGATCTGTCTGAGATATCAAACCTTAATTTCTTCTCCTCCGTTTCTTCATTTTCTTTCTCTTCCTCCCCTGCTGCCTCATTTTTTTCTGCTTAGTCTCCTAGACATATCCTCTCTACAGCAGCCATCATCCTGTCATGAACAACCCATTCTTAAATCTCTTAGCATTTTTGACAAAGTAACTCAAACTGTATTAACACATACATCTTGTAAAATGAAAAATTATTAATGCATGAAGAGAAAAATGATAATGCAAAGAAAAATCCTACACTTTCGCATCTTGAACTCAGCTAATTCCAAAAACCAAAAATCCAAAAAACAAACTCCTTATCCTAATCTTGGCCGCATATGGACCAATTCAACACCTCCAATGGCAGCATGAAAAGAAGACAAAGTCACCACCATCAAAAAATAGGGTAAAAGCACACAGGAAAGGTGGGAAAACTCCTACCGACAGGAAACACTTAAGCATTGGGTGAAAACACAACTCCCATCGGTGGGTGGAAACACTGTAAGTCGGATGGTTATCTCACTAAAACTCCACAACGGTGGAGAACTTATAGACTAAGAATCTCAGGTCAACATAAAATATCAGTGAAATAAAATATTAAACACTGTCATCCACGCATCAGAAATTGGAAGCTTGGAGGGCTAGGTATCAGCGACCAAAGTCTCAATGCTGTCACCGTGTCGGTAACGCATAGGAGTAAACCCCCTCGATCAAAAGTCAAAACCACTCCGATAGCGAAAAACAAAACATCGCAAAGTAAAAGCTGAAAAATCAAGGCATCGGCGAGCACCAGAATTATCCATCGGCGAACAAAAAGTTATAAATCGAGTGGTAAGTGCACTACGGAACCGCAACGGTGGGAAACATAAGGACTAAGGCCTCGATTCAGAGATAAAAAAGACTTCCGGTAGCGACAAAAGAAAACATTGAAAAACAGAAAATTGAGTGTTTGGAAGACTTAAAGTTGTGCAGCTGTTAACATAGCTCGTTTCATCTCCGAAACAACGGCAGCATAGAGAAATAAAAAAAACCCCACTTCATTTCAACCTTAAAATCCAAATGTGTAGCAGCGAAAAACATAGTTAAGGGATTCAAACAATTTCATGCAAGCTAAAATCAAAGGAGGATCTGAAATTGAATTTTTTTTGGGAAAACAGTTGCAGCTGCAACAACTGGAAACTTTCTGGGAAACCCAAATCTCTAGAAAATTTCTTCCATAAGTAACAGACTGCTTGAGAATAAAACAAACATGTTGAATTCTTCTAGATGTCTTGAATTCCCTAATGGAAAATATATGTACTTTTAATCATTGATAATAGTCCAATTTTAAGAAAATGGAACCCAAGATTTCAAAGTCGAGATAACTCTTTTTAGGCCAGGAAGATGAGTTTCTTTTTTACCTCTGTCTTCGGGTAGCTTCCAGCTCAGACACCACAGGATCGTAACATATGGTAAACAGAAATATTCATTTGTTCCTCATTCCCATGCCATTTTTTGCACCTTTTTTTTGTGCTTTTGGACTTTTTGTCCTTTTGAGTCCTCCTCATGCCTTTCTTTTTGATTTTTTTTATTCAAGCTCCTCTATCCATAGTGTCCTTTTGTGTGAGAGATGTATTTAATTTTCATCTCACGGACGAAGAAGAACTTTTGGCAATTTTGTACTCATATGCTTCAGTACTTTGTTTTGATACATATTGCTTTCTTATGAGTTTTGAATCTTATAAGCCTTTTGGATTTCAATTCTTGGCATGGGATAATTTATATATAATATACTGTTTACCCTGCTTCCTTTCCGTGGGTCTTTTGCTGTCACCCCCTAGGACATTTTAAATATGGAATGGGTGGAGCCTCAAAATAGTATTCCAGACCTTTTGATCCTAAGTTAATTTACAGGGATTATGTAGGACTTCAATGTGTTCATAGCCATTTAGGAAAACTGATAACTAGAAGAAATCCTTATAGATAAATCAGTAATACATAGTCTTATAATCAAGGGTTTTAGTTAATCCAAAACTCTGATGTTCTCCATGCAACCAAAAGTTTGCTTCTTTTATTAAAATCAATTAAAATCTAACTAATCAAACATAAATAAAATAAATCACCACAAAAGATAAATAACCAAAACAATTTATTTATGTACAAAACAAGAAACAAAAAATCAGGAAAAATAAGATTTGAGAACTAAACCATTAACTGGTAAGTTCTCTTCCCACCCCTGTAAATCTTGCAATTTGTAGGTTGAGGGGCCAAGTTTTGCTGCAATATGAAAAGGTCCTACCCATAACTATTGAAACTTCGTGTGCTTTCCATTTTCATCATGTTGGTGATCCCACTTAAGAACCAGGTCTCCCACTTCAAATTCCTTTTTTCCAGCTTTATGTTTATCAAACCACCATTTAACTACTTCTTGTTGATGTTTAAAGCATTCTTTGGCTTTCGATCTAGACTCTTCCGCCTTCAAAATATTATAGATTCTAATTTGCAAGATTTCATTATCTATGCCTCTAGACTTTTAGGCTATTATGGAAGAGGGTAGCATAATGTTGGGAGGTAGAATGGCTTCTTTTCCATAAACAAGGGTATATAGTGACACGCCTAAGGAATTCTTGGGTGTGACTCTATCAGCCCAAAGAGTATTTGGTAATGCTGAATTCCAACTTCTCTAGTTTTCTATCACATTCTTTTTTAAGATTCTAATCAGATTCTTGTTTGTAGATTCTTCCAAACCATTTCCTTGTGGGTAATAGTTCACAGAATAATGCAACTTAATTCCCTTTTCATGAGCAAATGTAGTTAATATAATAGAGAAAAAATAATTAGCATTATCGAAAACTAGGGAAATTGGAACCCCAAACTTGCTCATAATCTGATCTTGCAAGAAGTCCATGAACGCGTCTTCATTCACTTTACGCAATGGGATGGCTTCGACCCATCTAATGAAGTAGTCAGTTGTCGTCAAAATGTATTTGTGTTGCAAGGAAGAATTTGGTTTTATTTCTCCAATGATATCAATTCCCCATTGCTCGAATGGTTCTGTTATCATCACCGGATTCAAAGGTCCTGTTGCTTTGGCTTGTCTTCCCCCATACCTCTAGCAAATATCACACTTTCTAACATGGGCATGAGCATCTTTGAACAGTGTGGGCCAATAGTATCTAGCTCTGAGAATCTTGTGGGCTGTCATATCCTCGGAAAAATGGCCTCTAGCAGGCCCATCATGTAACTCTGTTATGACCCTTTTTGTGTCTTCCTTCTCTAAGCATCTGAGAAGGACTCCATCATAATTCTTCCTGAATAAAATTCCATCAATGATTGGATATGCAGTTGATTTAAGGCACAATTCTCTTCTCTGTTTAGAATTCCAATGTTCTAGCAACAATCCTTCTTGAAGGTAATGAACAAGGTCTCGGTACTAGGAGTCTGAAGCTATGAAAAGAGGACATACATCCATCATATGTAATTTAGCTTCATTTTCCCAATCATTTTCTTCATTATTTTTACCTTCAGCCATTAATTTGCATAGTCCTTGTCCTTTAACTATGCACGCTGGTTTGAATTTGAGGTCATATTCTTGTAAAGTTGTTACCCAGTTGAATCTTCTTTCTCCTAATTCCATTTGTATAAAAAGAGACCTCACAGCTGGGTGTGGAACTATTACCTTTGTCCGGTTCTTAAGTATGTACGGCCTGAATTGTTTTACCGCTTTGAAGACTGCATAAGATTATTTTTCTACCACTAGGTAATTCAATTCACCCCCCTACAGACCAGTGCTCATTAATGATATGGGGAACTCATCTCCCCCATATTCCTTCTGAGTAAGCACCGCTGCTAGTGAATCGTCAGAAGCGAAAGTGTACAAAATAAAATCCTTCTCAAATCTGGACTTTTGAGAGAGGGTGCATGAGCAATAGATGTCTTTATTTTGCTAAATGCATCCTTCTCTATATCAGTCCACTTGAATTGTACACTTGGTTTCACCATTTTCTGCAAAGGTTTAACAATTTGAGCAAAATCCGACACAAACCTTCGCACGAAATTTATTGTCCCCTTGAATGATTGCATCCCTTTTTTGTTATGGGGTAAGGGGATCTATTCAATAACTTTTATCCTTTCTGGGTCTATGGAGATATCCTTTTTAGAAACCATGTGACCCAGTAGCTTTCCTTCTATAACAACAAACACACATTTCCTTGGATTCAGTGAGATGCTGTATTTTCGACAACGCTCGAAAATTTGTTTTAAATGGAATGCATGTTCTTCTCTCTTCTTTGAAAATATAGTCACATCGTCGAGATACACTACCACAATATGGCCAATTAGAGCATGGAAATCTATATCCATAGCCCTTTGGAAAGTATCTCCAACATTAATGAGTCGGAAGGGCATCCTTCTGTAAGCAAAAGTTCCCCATTTTGTTTTGAATGTAGTATTAAGGCATGGAAAATCGTAGGCAACAACATCAAGGGATTCTCCCCAGTAAACGTTCCCAACTAGCCCATTACTATTTTGTATGGGGAACCCGTCTGGTTTGCGGTCCGGCTACCATAGGTCAAGTAACCAAAATAAAGGGTTTTACCAGTTACGACCTGGTCCACCATGTATCTTTTTAGTTTTTTTAGTTTTAAGTATGAGATGCAAGTGCCTATCTAAGGATGCATATTGATAGAGAATATGAGGAGCGGTCACAATGTGATGTGTAGGTTCTTACCTTTTGTCTTAAACTCTCTCGCATCTAAATCACACACAGCAAGAAAACTAAAACTAGCTTAACTACACTGTCCCTAGGGAGCGAGATCATCATTTAATGAGTAATGTATTACTGTTCATGCATTAAGAAAAATGACAGGTAGTTGTTCTTTATTTCAAAACACATAAACATGAATAGATAGATGAACAACAAGATAGCTTATTGTTTACGAAAAGAATTCATTACTCATAGTGGAAACTCCATAAAATAAACTAGAGAGCATTCATACAAGAACATAGGTTCAAAAAGTTAGAACGATCTCACAGTTAATGAATAAAAGATGAAAACGAAATAGTTCCCCTTCAACAACATCCATTGCATAGCATTTGAACATTCCACCAAATCTTTCTCCAACAGGAAAAATTGTAATTATCTATTGCAAAAGGAAACAATTCTTCTTACAACATGTTCTCACAAGTCTAACTCGGAAAAATTCCATATTCCCTCTAACCTTCCTATATTTATACTACAATCCAAACTCTTGGACTACCCCTCAGTGCCCTTTGGGCTTCCCCAACCATTTAATCTCACAATTTTGTCTTTTGTGAGTGCTCATGATTCAGACAAATGTTACATTTCGAATCTAAGATTTAAAAGTACTTTTATGAAAAGGACCAGCTTGGTAATTGACGAAGTACTCCCAAGACTAGGCCTTCGCTGTTATCGATCTATCTGAGATCTCAAACCTTAATTTCTTCTCCTCCATTTCTTCTTTTTCTTTCTCTTCCTCTGCTACTGCCTCATTTTTTTCTCCTTAGTCTCCTAGACATATCCTCTCTGCAGCAGCCATCGTCCTATCATGAACAAACCATTATTAAATCACTTAGCGTTTTTGACAAAGTAACTCAAACTGTATTAACACATACATCTTGTAAAATGAAAAATTATTAATGCATGAAGAGAAAAATGATAATGCAGGGAAAAATCCCACACTTTCGCATCTTGAACTCAGCTAAGTCCAAAAACCACAAATCCAAAAAACAAACTCCTTATCCTAATCCTCGCCGCATCTGGACCAATTCGACACCTCCAATGGCAGCATGAAAAAAAGACAAAGTCACCGCCATCAAAATATAGGGTAAAAGCACACAGGAAAGGCAGGAAAACTCCTACCGGTGTGAAACAGTTAAGTATCGGGCGAAAACACAACTCCCATCGACGAGAAGAAACACTGTAAGTCGGATGGTTAGCTCACTAAAACACCACAACGATGGAGAACTTATAGACTATTGCAATCTCACAGATCACATAAGGTTACCAATAATACATACTAAAATATGCATATACAACATAGACAAGAGACAAGAACAAGTAGGTGAATTAACATATTATATTACATGAATGAGTCCATACAACACAGAGAACTGAGCTGCATTCTCATTTGGCTCAACAATGTAATATATATGATTACAAAATAGTTACAAAATAACTACATGTTGGTTCGGTGAACCGACATGACCTTAGGTGGCCGACCTAATCTCTAGTTTAGTTGGCCGATCGACTTAGTCGGCTGATCGACTTAGTCGACTATCGTTTAAGTTGACTTATCGACTTGCTCCTCCTACATCTCCCCCACGAACAAAACGTTTCTTCGTCTTGAAGAAACAGGGAGGTACAAAATTCTTCCTGTCCAGTCTCCATAGCTATTGTGATGTGCTTGGTCTTCATGGGCTGTGAAGTCTGATGGTTGGTCTTTTCTGTACACAGACTTCAACAATGGCTGGGGTCGTTACTGCTAGGTGATGTTGGAAATATGTCCAACTTTGCAAAATCTTCTAGATGTCGATGGTAAGTGTGGTCAGGCTTGATAAGATCGACATTTTTTTCTGAAATGGAGACCTCAGCTATTCTCTCCATGTCGGGACCGATAAACTGGTCCTTTTCCTTTGCAGTCTTGATAAGTCGTTTCATCTATGGGCAGATGATGTCGACTTTTTCCAAGTTGGGGATAGCTTGTTGCACCCACTGATGTGCTTCCCTCTCAAGTTTCTGCAGCTTGGCTGTTTCAAGTACTATTTGTTCTTCTATTGTGGTTCTGAGTGCTTCATCAGTGGTTTTCCTATTTTCCAGTGCCTGGATCCCTTGTCGGGTCTGCTGAGGCGACGGAACCAATGTTGTAATCTCACAGATCACATAAGGTTACCAATAATACATACTAAAACATAAATATATAACAGAGACAAGAGATAAGAACAAGTAGGTGATTTAACAAATTATATTACATGAATGAGTAAATACAACACAGATAATTGAACTGAGTTCTCATCTGGCTCAACAGCCTAATATATATGATTACAAAGCAGTTACAAAATAACTACCTATCGGTTCGGTGAACTGACCCGACCTTAGGTGGCCAACCTAATCTCCAGTTTAGTCAATCAACCGACTTAGTCAGCTGATCGACTAAGTCAACTGATGGACTTAGTCAGCTATTGTTTAAGTCGACTTATCGACTTGCTCCTCCTGCATAGACTAAGGATCTCAGGTCAACATAAAACGTCAGTGAAATAAAACATTAAATGCTGCTGTCCACGCATCGAAAATCAGAAGCTTGGAGGGCTAGGTATTGGTGACCAAAGTCTCAATGCTACTGCCGTGTCGGTAATGCATAGGAGTAACCCCCCCGATCAAAAGTCAAAACCACTCCGATAGCGAAAAACAAAACATTGCAAAGTAAAAGCTAAAAAATCAAGGCATCGACGAGCACCAGAATTATCCATCGATGAACATAAAGACTATAAATCGGGTGGTAAGTGCACTATGGAGCCGCAATGGCAGGAAACATAAGGACTAAGGCCCCGATTCAGAGATAAAAAAGACTTCTGATAGCGATAAAAGAAAACATCGAAAAATAGAAAATTGAGTGTTTGAAAGACTTAAAGTTGCGGAGCGGTTAACATAGCTCGTTTCATATCCGAAACAATGGTAGCATAGAGAAATAAAAAAAAAAAACCATTTCAATTCAACCTTAAAATCCAAATGTGTAGCAGAGAAAAACATAGTTAGGGGATTCAAACAATTTCATGCAAGCTAAAATCAAAGGAGGATCCAAAATTTAAAAAAAATTGGGAAAACAATTGCAACTGCAACAGATACCTTGATATAATAATGGAATTCTATGTTTGATGTCTACCTATTGATGATGATCTCTTTACAGTCTGCGTAAAGTCTGTTATAGCATCCATAGTTGAAATCTGATGACATGATGTTGTTGACTATGAAGATGATATGTTGATGATGATGAAAACCCTATGATGATGTTCTAGATCTTGATGGCAATTCTGATATCTTGATGACATGTTCAGTTTGACAGACCTTGTTTGATGATGAGGACATACGTTGTGCACTTTGATGATGAAATTCTAGATTGAATATCCTTGATGATGATGATGCATACTTGATGCATACAACCTGATATAATTTTTGATGATGTTGATATAACATGAGCAGTTGACCAGCAGCAGAGCAGATTGATATGATGAGTATGGTATGTTTGATAGTGACACCATTAGCAAAAAACATGATGACAATGTGACTTGATGACTTGGCAGTATTGAAGAGCAGGTGCTGATGAATAGAGAAGATTGAGAAGTGTCTTGCAGTAGTGTTGTTGAGAGTGATGATCAAATGATCAGCAGTACTGACCAACAGAAGAACAGATTGAAGAAATAGATGATGTTGATGTGACAGTGAGCTTTAATTGTAAAAGCAAGCTTGTCTTGCTTCTGAGGTTAGGATACCTCAAACCTTTCTTAGCAGGATCTAAGAAAACCAGGCAGGGTCCTGGATGAAGAGTAGGTGCTCTTTGTATCAGTAGGTGCTGATTTTACCTCACAGTTGTAGCCAAACCAAAACTAATACAAAAAGATTACAAAATTATATGGTGTTGTGTTCTTTTGTGTTATGGTTCTTGATGATTTAAAATGCTTATGCTATGTGAATGATGAAGTGAAATATGTTTATGAAATGATTATGAGATTGGTAGAATGATGAATTGGTAGCTATTTGTAACAAGATAAGAAAAGTTTTAAAATTTTCTTTACACTAATTCACCCCCCCCTCTCAGTGTCTAACACGATCCCCTCCTGCATCCCACCCACTGGATAGAAGGGGATGCCTAAATGGGCTTCCATGACACCGATTTTCTTGTGCATTAGGTGAAAATCACCATTGTGCTCCCTTCAGGCCTTCACCAGCTCCTCATCACCTTTACACTTGGATTCCCTTGAGATAGAGGAGTGCCCAACCATAATCATGTTCACCCAGTAAATCATGAGCATGCGGTCATAGGACGAAGGTGTGCCCATCGTGGTGCCTGGGTCAACAACCTAGTCATCCACTTCCTTTCGGATATCCTTGAAGGACATGAGTTTAAACTCCTCCCATAATTTCCCAACCATATTTTAAATTTCCATTCGAATGCCCAGAGGCACATTCTCTTTGTGAAACTCTATCACCTCATGTGCCTGTAACTGGACCCTCGAAGCTTGATGCTTCTTCCTCATGACTCCCTTCCCCTTTTTTTCCACGGAATTGGAGGCTTCCCCTCGATCCTTATCACCTTTCAGAGATAGTTTGGGAGCCATGCACCTAGGGCTAACGAGGCTATCCTTACAAATATCACGAGGTGATACCCAAGTCCCGAGAGAAAGCACCTGAAATTTCAACAAGCACAACCAAAAATCAGAAATTACTAAGGCGCTTATACGAAGATAGATGAGGGGTGGTAGATCCTGCCCGAAATAAAAGGAGCTAGGAGTCATAATCTCCCAAATGACCTGTACTCTTCTCACATCATTTCACTCATACCAATGACGTCCTTCATACCTTCATCTGTACTAGACATCCTTTTTGCATTTATAACCCAATCTCTTCGTTGCTCGTTACCTTCTTTTCCCTTCCCATCGACCTTAATACTGTATCCAGAAATGATGTCAATGGTGAGGAAGCATATGGAAAGGCCAATTAACCATGTGACTCCATGTGGAATCACTCTTGATTGTCCTGGGCATGCTCTCACCCCCTGTCGTCACCTTCGAAACTGTACTTTAGACGTTCCACTTGTGGGCTAACGTCATTGTCCCACGCAACCACTTGCTGACATTGATGGGCCCAGGCCTCCGCATGAAATTCATCCATCATGCTGCTTTAGAAACCTATGCCTCCATCCATGCCAGTGACATTGGCTAACAGGTTAGCCACCTTGTTGGTGTCACGCTTGACGTGGCTAAAAGTAATCGTCGAATGTTCAACAATCAGGGAGCGGAGGGTGTCTAGTCGACTTGCCAAGCACGAGCTGGAAGAGAACTTATAACATGTCTATCCACTCGTTAACTTCCTGGCCATCTGAATCAAAATGTGGGTATCTCCTTCGATGATCACTGGCATTCGACCTTCCCTAACCAGACACTCAAAACCTTGGATCATGCCCTCCAGTTCGTCTAAGTTATTGGTGTCAGTTTCGATTTCACCCATATACATGGTAATGATCCTTCATGTCTGGTCATGAAAAACCCCCCCATAACCAGCAAGCCCAGGGTTGCCCCGAGAATCCCCATCCAAATTTTGCTTGAATACCTCGAATGGGGGTGGAGACCATGAATTGATACTTGATGGCTTGCAAATCCTTTCTCTTCTTCGCAAAGCATCCATCTAAGATCTGTCTAATCCCCAACTTTCTGCAAAATGGATTTCCTCCCTTGGGATGATCTTATCTTGGTCATGCCACTACATGCTTCGAATCATGGATAGAACGTTTTCTTTCAATGTTTTCCATACTATGTCTGTATCATTTCTTTTGTCCCGAAATATCCTCCCATTCCTTTCCTTCCATATGCACCACATTTCCATTCCCAGAAATGCCTCCCATAGGGTACGAATGATTTGATTCTTGAAGGATTTAGGGTGCCAATCATTCAATGTTTGAGACGACTGACCTCTCCTCCTGTCGCTTCTTATGAACTCCCAACACCCTTTTCCCAGATGGTTGCTGCAAATGGGTAACTGTTCAGAAGATGTCCCATGTTTTCCTCATCCTGAATACATAGGGAGCACTACAAACGCCCCTGGACTGCCCTCTTTTGAAGGTTATTTCTTGTGAGGATTCTACCTTTGAAAACCAACCAAGTTAATAGAGCCACCTTTGGCCATGGATTTGAAGTCCATAGCTTCCTCCAAATCCCTTCATCATCCACCTGTTTGCCTATTCTGATATTGTAGGCATCCTTTATACTAAAAGACCCTCTCTTTGAGTATCCCCATCTTAATAAGTCTGGTTCCTCCCTGATCTGGATGTAACACTTATGGATCTCCTCCTAGAAATACCTCCACTCCTCATCACTAGTTAGTTCAGGTCTTACATGAAATATCCACTACCGCTGCCCTTCCAGATCTAGCTCCCTCCAATATTGGCCCACAAATTCTATGCCTTCCTATATTCTTCTTTCTCGTATGTGCCTCCATCTCGGATCTATCCCTAGTTTGGGAAGTTGGTTCTAGGAATCGTCCCAAAAATTTGTGCTCCCCCCCCTTATCTCCCAAAAGTTGTGCTCTTGCACAATCCACTACCCACTCACCGCTTTCATCCATATGGGAGATCCTATCAGATCCTCATAGAGCCACACCAGTTGATTTTTGGGTTGGTTTCAAGCGTATTTGATATGCCATAGCCTGGTCTAGGGTTCAACCGTGTAATTGGACCATCGTCACCAAACCTTTTCTCCCTGTATCTCAACCATGATCTCAGGGTCCCATATCCCTAATCCCCCCTACTCCTTAGGACGACAAATGCCCTCCCAACTGACCAGGGATAATTTAGCCTTCGCCTCCTTACTACCCTAGAGGAAGTTCTTCTCCAGACTTTGAATTTCCTGAAGAACTAATTTCGGGGCTGAGAGGACCTAGAAGAAGTATATTGGCATAGCCTGTATAACTGCTTTTACAAGGACCATTCTGCTAGGAAAATTTAGAGGTTGCAAGAACCAACTAGAAAGCCTCTGTTTCATTATCTCTAAAAGTTCTTTCCAAGAGGCTTTCTTCAACTTCCCCACCCCAAGAGGGACTCCTAGATATTTTGAAGGCATCACACCTCTTGAGAACCCCAAGATCTGGATGATGTTCCTCTGAAAAATGGAAGCAGTATTCATGAAGAAGACCTAGGATTTATTGGCATTAACTGCTAAACTTGAAGCCTTAGCAAAGAGGTTTAGGATCTTTTTGAAGCTTTCCGCTTCTTGGACTGAAGAGTGCCCCATGTGCATGGTGTCATCTATGAACTGATGGTGTGTCTGGGGGTCCATTGCCTCATGGACTTTGAGCCCCTGCAACTCCCCAATCCTAGCTTGAGTCTAAATAAGGCGACTCAGTCTTTCTGCCATCAAAATGAAAAGAAAGGGAGACAGAGGATCACCTTGTCTAATACCTCAGGAGGGTTGAAACACTTTTGTAGAAGATCCGTTCAGGAACATGTTGAAAAAAGGGGTCGTAACCAAGATTATGACCCACTCCATCCACTCTAGACCAAACCCAAAAGCCTCCAACATCTTGTCCATGTACTGCCAGCTTAATTTATCAAATGCCTTTGCTATGTCCAACTTAACCAGCATACCTGGTCGCCGTGTGCTTTTTAGGGAGCAAATCACCTCATGGACAAGAGTGACACCATCCAGAATCTACCTCCCTTCTACAAACCCTGATTTTTCAGGGCTAATAAGACCAAGGAGGAGAGGTTTCAAGCAGTTCACTATCACCTTGGATATGATCTTGTAAATCACATGGCAGAGGGCTATTGGTCTAAAAATGTTTGGGCTATTTGCTACAACCTCCTTAGGGATTAAAGTCAGAAAGGTTGCATTGAATGCTCTGAGAAATCCCCTCTTGCTTCTGGATTCTTCAACAATATCTATAACCTCATCCTTGATTAGATCCCAAAAGTGATGAAATAAATTTGAGGTAAATCCATCCATACCCGGTGCTTTCCCCATAGCCATCTGGTGGACCACTTCCTCAACCTCCTGCATGGCCACCGGTATGATGAGAATATCATTGTTTTCTCTAGTCATTGTCCTGGGGATTATCCATTTTATCCTCTTTATGGATCTCCCTCTATCACCCCCATCCTCACTCAAGATGTCAGAGAAATTCTAGGTGACCTCCTCTTCTATATCCCTTCGGGTTTCCACTCAGCTTCCATTTTCTCTCTTGATTTTATGAATTCTCGAGCTTCTTCTGTTCTGGATAACCGATTTGTGGAAGAACTTAGTGTTCCTTTCCCGCTCCTATAGCCACTTAACCCTTGAATTTTGTTTCTAGAATATTCCTTCTTGCCTTTCCCTGGACTCTAGCTGGCATAAAAGGTATTTTTATTTGACCTTCATGGCCTCATCCCATCCATCTTCCATACCTTTCCTATTGATAAGCTCAATCTCGCTTATCAAACGTTTTTTTATCTTCAAAAATATTCCCAAAATATTCCCTATTCCACGTACGGATTTTGGCCTTTAGGGATTTAATCTTCTGCTGCAAGTGGTACTTTATAGTCCCCGGGTGGGAGACCAACTCCTGCCACTACTGAGCAACTAGTTCCTTAAAGTCCTTGTGTTCCATCCAAAACTGCTCAAATCTAAACGGTTTGTTTAGAATGGCATTCGACCAATCCCAATTGATGCAGATAGGCTAATGGTATGATCCCGTCATTGGGAGAACATCGAAAATATCTCCCCCCAACCATGCACAATGTTTTATGAAACTAGGAATCTATTGAGTCGGGAAGCCACTAGATGTCCCCCCCCTCTTATTTTTCTAAGTGAACTATCCATTTCCCATCTCCAGATATACTAAAGGGCTATGGGTCAAAAAGCCACAAAAGGCCTCTTGATACTTGTCCAAGGATCGTCTGCCACCCTTCTTTTCCCCTAGGTTGGCAATGAGATTAAAATCCCCTCCTATTATCGAATTTCCTATCGCTATTAGGCCCTTGACCCAACTTAGGAAATCTAGAAAAGTATGTTTCTGAGGAAAGCCACTAGGCCCATAAACATTCATCAGTGAACCTGTCACTCCTGAATCCAGAAGGTGAAAATTACCCATAAGCAAGAACTGATTAGATCACCATTTTGAAATTTCCACCACTCTAGGCTGCTAGAGGACTGCAATCCCGCTAGCATGTCCAGCAACATCAAGATCCATAATATGGATTCCCTTCCAAATCTTCTTCCTGATTTCTCCAATCCCTCAGTACTGCATTTTGTTTCTTGAAGGAACAGGATATCTGGTCTCTCATGTTTGATCTTCCTATTTAGAGTCTTCCACTTCCTAGGGTGATTGCACCCTCTAATGTTCCAGGAAATAAGCTTCAATGGAAAAAAATTTGAACTTTAGAAAAGGCCGCCCTAATGGTGGGATACTAGCCTAACTCAATGAGTTTTACACCTACCTTGGCAATGCGTTGCTTATTTTCCTTTCTTCCTCTTCATAGCTCCTCTTCTGGGGATTTATGCTTACCTCCTTTTTGCGAATCTGGATAAATCCCTAAGTTCTGGTGGGCATGCGTTTTGATGATTGCCTCTTGAAGAAGCTCTATTTGTCGCTAGGAGACATAAGTTATAACCTTGTCCTGTCTTTCCACATTCTGCCTCAATTGCAACCAGATCCAACTCCCCCATATCCATTTCTTCCACCTCGACCTCCTCGTTTACTTTTAATGGGGTCTTCTTCTCATCCTCTCCCATTGTTTTTGTGGTCTTTCCATCTTGTTTCCCTCTATCTCCTTTTCCCTTAGAAGAGCCACCTTCTACCATCTCCTCTCCCAAAACATCAAAGGGGTTACTCGACTGGGGGTTTTTGTCGTACGCTCCTTCCTTGTTTTTGACGGCCCTCCTCCTCTATTTATTCATTTATTCTTGACCTAAGTAAACCATTCCCCATCTACTTCACCACCGTGACGCTAGTTGGGGTTGCTTGATGATGGGATCGCCTTTGGGAATTCCCTCCCCAGGTGCCCGTATTCATGACAGTTCCTGCAACGAAAGGGTAGCTACTCATAATCGATGGGTTGGATCCATTCCTCATCTTCCCAGTTCAGACTAAGCAAAAGTTGTGTATCTCTGGATCTTGGTTTGTTCATCCACCTTCACAAATTCCCCTAGGGTATGAACCTTATGTCCTTTAGGGTCTCTAGATCCCAGTACTCACTAGGCAATGAAAAAAGGTGGATCCATACTGGTGCAACCATCATGTCCTCAATATCTGGGTTAAAACATTCCTACCAAGGCCGGAGGTATAACTTAGCCAAGAACAAGAAATATGGACCCCCCTCCAGGATTATATCTCTATCTTCTTGGTTGAGAAAAATGATAGTGAAGAAACCCTTAGATCCCAGCTGCAGATCGTAATGTCCTTTAGGGTTCCAAATAGTCTTGATCCATTATACCAAATCCTTCTCCTTGGGACAAATCCCAAAAAAAATCCTAATCAAGTTCGTCCCCTTCCATCGCTCAATCTTGCCTCTCACCTTCTCGGATCTTATCTGGATCACAAGGATAGACATGGCTCTTGGCAGGCACCCACTTGGGTCTGATATTTTCCCCTTCCTCTCTCCATCCTACCTCTCGCTCGCTTTCCTAGTTTCCCCACCCTCAAGCTCATGCCTTCATGGATCTGAATCCTCCATGATCCGATGTCGAGGGATTTACAGCCCCCCTGACGTGCTTCATGCGCTCAGAACTACGCAACCGTACCCTACCTTGTTGTTTGAGAGAACTCTCGTTAACCTAATCTCCCCCCCTGCAGCATGCTATTAGTAGTTGTGTTATTAATGTTCCACATGTTAATGTTAGCAAGAAATTCACTTCACCTCATATTGGTTTTGAACTTTAACTTAGCGATCCCTCATAGTGGGTTGTAGAAAAGATGAATCTATGTCGATTTATTTTAATATAACTATCTCTTTTTAATAATATTATTTTATTATCAAGATGGGTTAATTTTTAATTTTTCTTTTTTATAGATAGCATTTTTTTTCAATTATTTTATCATATATATATATAAGACATGGTTTAAATGAACCTAATTATTTTCTTTTCATACAAATTTAAAAACATGTAATTCAATTTTAAATCTTACTGAAAGTTATAAAAATATATATAAGAATATATGTTGTAGACTTTAAACTTTGTATATTGAGTATTTAGTTTTATGATGCCATATCAATATAACTTTATATTTCATTTTATTTGAAAGACATGTAAATATTTATTTTGTATATGGTTGGTTTTAAGATGTCATATTAATAATTTAATGTTATTTGTTTTTTTAATTGAAACATATGTAAATATTGTATATGTGCAAGCAATATTATTATATTTAAAAAGTTTATTTTGTTGTATAATAAACAGTATATTTTGTTTTATAATAAATAATTTATTTTTTTATTAAATTTATTATTTAAATATATTTCAAAAAATATTTTTAAAAATAATTTAAACTAAAAGTAATTGATACATATTTTACTGTTTTTTTAGTGTATTGATGTTTATTCTTATAAAATAAAAACATATTAATACTAATATTAAATTATATTTATATATTATTCTAATAAAAAATTATTTATTTACTTTTTAATTTTAATTAATAAAATATTACCTTTTATAATATATTTTTAAATTTTTATTTAAAAATATTGTAAAAATTGAATCTAAAAATTATTTACTTACTTCCTTAATTCTAAAGAGGGATATGTAACATGTGTGTGAAATTGTTTGCTTTCTTATTAACTAATGTTTTTTTAACCATCTTATGTATTGCAATCTTCATTATTTAATTTAATTAATTAATTTAAAATTAAAGAAATTAAAAATATACTATGTTGTTTTCACATTAGAAATACAATATTAAAAATGATTAATGATTAGAATTATATGTTCTAAAAGTTTCCATAGTGAGAAGCTTATACATTTATTAATCTAATATTTATAAATTTATTATGAATAATTTAAAAATATAAGATATAGGAATGGATTCTAGATATTAACTTTTAATTTGAAGTTTTTTAAAGTTTATTTTTCTATTGGTTATTTTAATTCAAATAAAAAATAGAAAAATATTTATTTTATATTATTTAGGAGTTTTAAATAATTATTTTTAATTCAAATACAAAATAAGAAACATAAACTTTCAAACATAAAAGTAAGAAAGAATATATTCTTTGGGACTTTCAAACATAAAAATAAGAAGAAATTTCTCTTTATTAAGAAAAAATATTTTGATACTACCTTTTATTGCCAAATAAAAGAGTTATAACAATCCATGTAAACTCAAAAATTGTTTATTAAATCATATAATTTATAAAAGAAAACCAAGAAAGCCATTTTGTTATTTTTTAGTTATCTATTTATATCACTTATTTGAAAAACCAAGAAAGCTAAAATCATTCAAATAAGAATTGAAATAGATGGATTTGAACGCAAGGCAAGCTATATGGTTAGCTTTCCTTAGTGAATACGATTTTGAGATCAAACACATCAAAGAAAAAGAAAACCGTAAGTGGCTGATGCCTTAAAAGGAAATGCAAGAATGAATTTTATAGCTACCATTAGCAGTTACAAAAAAGAATTAGATGATAAATTGGAAAAAGGGATAAAAATTGACAATGAATACCAAAATCTAAGAGAAAAAGTAACAAAAAATGAAACTGAAAATGTAAAAACAGATTTCAGTTTAAATGAAAAATGCTTAATGATGTATAAAAACATACTTTATGTACCTAGCACACTAGAAATTAAATTGCCAATTTTAAATGAAGTGCATAAAATTCTTTATTCCGGACATTCGAGGTATCAAAAGACGATAACAATGCTAAGAAAATAATATTTCTGGTCTATTATGAAGAATGAAGTTGCGGAATATATAGCTAGGTGTATAGAATGTCAACAAGTTAAAGCTGAGCATCGACACCCAGTAGGTATTTTACAACCACTAACAATTCCAAATTGGAAATGAGAAATTATCAGTCTCGATTTTATAACTGGATTACCTAAAAATCAGAAGCAAAATGATTCTATAATGGTAGTGGTAGACAAACTAAGTAAGGAATCACATTTGATACCTGTTAAAACTACTTATAAGGCTGTTAATATTGCTGACATATTTATGAAGGAAATTTTTCGGTTGAACGGAATACCGAAGGTAATAATCTATGACAGAGATTCTAAGTTTACTCGTAATTTTTGGAAGTCATTGTTTAAAGGACTAGATACTAAATTAAATTTCAGTATTGCTTATCATCCGCAAATGGATGGAAAAACAAAAAGAGTAAATCAAGTTTTAGAAGATATGTTATGGATGTATGTTAGAGATCATCCAAAGAAATGGGAAGGTTATTTGCGCTTAGTTGAGTTTGCGTATAATAATAACTAGCATGTTTCACCTAAACTTAGTCCTTTTAAAATATTGTATGGTAGGAAATATAATACTCCAATTTCATGGAGTAATTTGGTTGACATATTGATATTAGGACCTGACTTGTTAAAAGAACTAGAACTAACAGTGAAACAGGTACAAAGCAATCTGGAAATTGCATAGGACAGACAAAAGAGTCATGCCAAACTTAAAAGAACTCAAAGAATTACAAGTAGGTGAGCATGTGTTTGTCAAGGTAAAACCGAGAAAGAGCTCCTTTAAGTTGGGGTGTTGTGCTAAATTAGCACCCAGGTATTGTGGACCATTTGAAATATTGGCAAGAGTTGGACCAGTGGCTTACCAGTTAGCTCTGCCTCCTAATATTAGAATACATAATGTATTGCATATTTCCATATTGAAAAAGTATGTGCATGATTCTAGTCATGTGATCAATTGGAATGTTATTCAAGTAGAACCCGAAGGATATTTTCAAGTGGAATTAGACTGTATTCATGATAGGAGGGAAATTTCTCTCTAGAATCACACCAGTGAACAGGTAAAAGTGCAATGGAATCACCTTAGTACATATGAAGCAACTTGGGAATTGGAGATTCATCTGTGGGAGGCATATCCAATTTTGTTCCAGGAATAATCAGAAAAAACTTAAGCAACATCGAGGATGATGTTGAACTTAAGAAGGGGTGTTTGTAACCCACCTAGAAAAAAAAAAATTCATTTATTTGAGAAAACATTATGTTAAAAGTTATTGTAAAGTTTTTATGACCAAGGATGGTCAAGGATGACTGTAATTGAATAATTATTTATTTAAATAATTAAAAAGGAGAGACATCTATCCAAAAAGGTTGTTGAAGAGTGTTCACTGACCCACTAAGAGGAATGAACATATGTAGAAGGATAAATGACAAGTGGCAGCACTAACATTTCACTTTCTAGTTGTTGCAGGAGGAAAAATCACTAAAATTGTGGTCATGTTCTGTGAGAAGAGGAACTAAGCATGTGGCTCATTTAATTACAAAACTGACCCAAAGACCTAGGAAATCTTATAAATACCATCGAATTGAGGAGGAGGCTCATTACATTATATTCCAAGTGATTAGACCCTTGTGAATTGCTGCAAACTGAAAATTCAGGAACACAAGAGTAATTTGATGAGAGGATAGGTAAAGTGAAATTGCTGAGAGTTAAGTTTGTTAGTGAGTTGCTAAGTTGCAGATATTTCTATGTGGGATGTTACACAACATCTTTGTCCCAGTGGTTCACTGAACAAGCTTGGGGGTCCTGAAGCAAGTGATATTGGCTACTTTAAGGAGACAGTTGGAAGGAATAGTCTTCTTTGGGTGTTTGTCCCCCTTCTACAATTATTCAGGCTCTAAGTTGTTTGTTTATTATCTGTGCATTTATTTCATATCCGAATTTGAAGGTTATGAATGTCGAAGGATATTTCTACACTTTTAAAGATTACTAAATTAGATTAGGTCACATAGATTTTACTTTTGTACAATATTTCTTAAAGAATGCTACAGTTTTTACAAGTTTTATGGTAGAACTGTAGATTCTAGTAATCAGTCTATAAAGGAAAATCTGTAGATAAGTGCCCATAATATTATAAGCAGTTTTTTTCTGAGTTTATATTGACTTCTTTAAGTTCTCATTTTATTATATTCAAGTGCATCATTGTTAAGTAAATAATGAATTAGATTCTATTTAGTTTTCACCTTAGGAACAAAGTTATAATTAAAATTTCTGCAAATATTATCTATTATAGCTTAAGGCCTACTTTGATTTTTAAGAGTCAACAGTTTATATTCTTAAGGAACTAAACCTGAAAGAGCTAGGTTTTCTTTTTATAGATCATTTAAAATTACAGTAAAACTAAACCTTGCAAAGTCCACCTTGAATAACCTATATAAAAAAGTGCAGCTTACTTAGAGCATCGGTTTGAAGCCTGCACGGGCTATTTAGTCATAACAAAAGATCAAGTTTATTTACCCTCATTAAAATAGTATTTAATTACTAATTAAAATTCATAGTTATAGTTGCGAATATTGTAAAGGCCTTTAACCAAATATAATACTTTCACGAAATCTTCATTACAGTATTAATATTAAGTATTATATAATTTAATAAAATAAATAGTTATATTCTAGCCAATAGGCTTACTCTAGGTTACTCGATTCATAACTGAGAGGCTCTCTCTCAAGTCAAGACATCATATATAATATTACAAACTCCACGATAAATCTTTTTAAAATTAAAAACTCTATACATGTATGGAAAAGACCTTAATTAGTTCTGTTCAGTAAACATTTTGATAGAGTTAGGGGTAGCGATGTATAAAATTGAAAAAATAACTATTTTAAATAATTCCTTTCAAAAATTGTCGTTTTCCCCTATTTAAACATTAGTATAATGCTTTAGTTTTAGACATATTTCTTTAACTTTTAGGTCACAGGTTCAAAACCGTAAGGGTGTTTCTCTATATAATGGTTTTCAACAAGATTAAAATGAAAGTAGACCAACAAACTTATCAAATATGCACAGTCTATGCATTCTAGAGATACATAGAATCCTTACGATTTAGTTTTAAAATAAAATAATTTTATAGAAGCCGAGAAGACTTCCCTAGCTCAAATTTTTAACAAATCTAAAATTAACAATATAAGAAACGCAGGGTTGAACATTTTAATAACTTATCTTTTTTTTCAAGAGGTCAAAGGGTCGAAACCTATTATTTTCCCTTACAACCAGTTAGAAACTAAAAATATCGATTTCCTTTTACAGTCAACACAAAACAACCTTATGGCTTCATCACTTTTCCAACTAATGAAATTAGTAGTTCATATCTAAACACAACAAGAAATTACTTAACGATTCCGATATTTCCGTAGCCTCACGACCCCTTTCATTTCAAAATATAGTCATAAAATCACAATGCCAGAGATGTAATAAAATAATGACACGATATATCCAAAGATAAACTATTTTTTATAACAATGAACGATAATTAAGTTGCAGGTTATAAACCATGGCGAAGCTGGTTCTTTCGATCCTTAAAAAATTATGTTTACAAGACTATGTAAGAGCTCAAACCCTTAATAAAACTAAACATTACATTACATATCAACCCCTTTTTAGACTCCACGGTCGAAGGAAGAATACTTTTATAAAAACTGAAAAGTTCCATAGGGTCAAACAACGAAAAGGTTTACCAAGATTTTCATCAGAAGGAAACACATAAAACGACTCCAACCATGAGAATGTTGGCCCAGTTTTATAGCCGTAGAGCCAAAACAAATGTAGCCGCAAAGAGCTGTTAGGATATTTAGACACTTAGAGTTAGTTAAGATCAACTTGTGTAATATATCCATTAGGTAAAAGTGTGTTTCTTTAGTATGCATTTGTAAATATTCTAATCCGACAGTCACGATATGTTCTAGACATAGAGTGATCCGACGGTTCAACTTCTCTTAGATCATACCTTCCATTGATCCATGGCTTAACACCCGATTGGTTTATGATCTCTATTTAAAGAGCATAGAGGGTCCTTGGCTAGTTGATCGATTATGAGAAGCTCATGTAACTTTCTTTCTTTTGCATAATAAATTGCTCCAAGTAGCTATTTGGCTGGGGCCGTGGACTGTTTCCCTCTCGAGGGTTTTAACCACGTGACAAACATCGGTGTGTTGATCTATGATCTATTTGTGTGAAGTGGTTTCTCAAAGTGTTCGATCTTTTGGGAGTACCCTGTGTACTTGAACATTGTATCAGAGTGTTTATGAAGAGTCGCTTTCGGTTTTGATCAAGATCTAGAACTGGTGTTCCCGAAACATTGAAATGGTTTCTAGTTCTAGATTTTATGTGCATTAGTGGCATGTGGTAGCTATTCCATTACGTTCAGAGCACCGTTTCCATTGGGAAATAGTTTTTGTTTCATCGAAAACAGTTTCTGTTTGTTCCAGAAACACTCATTTCGACAAATCTGAAGTATAATGTTATAGTGACTGATTTGTTTTTTTTAAATCTCTCATATTTTATTAGCTTTATTATTATATATTTACTATCTTAGTCTCGGACTATTGCCTTCCCTCGCTGCGTATGCTCTTTTACGTGCACCTTGTGCGATCGCGGCAAATCAGAAACAGTAAGGGAAAGTTTTTTTTCTTGTCTTCTTGGCTACGTATTCTCTTTGTCGTGCACCTTGTGTGATCACGGCAAATCAGAAACAACGATAAAACTTGAAAATGTGGACTTTCCAGGAAAGCTAACCAAGATCTCACCCCATTGTGTGGAAACAGTTTTTTTTGTTTTTGTTTTTCGTTTTTTTTTGTGATTTGTAGGAAAAGAAGGCAAGCACGGAGAATGAGAGAGAAGAGTAAAAAAAAAAAAGAAAAAAATCCCACTTCCTCTTTCCATTCTTTTACATACCTTTTAAACTTATCTCACTTGGTCCAAAGTTGCTTTATTCCTTAATAGGTCTTGAGTTCAAGTCTTATTAAGCTACTTTTTAGTGCATGCAATTTCTATTTTCAAGTTACTTTATTGTAAAAGTGCATCCCACATAAATAAAATAAAATAAAAAGTGAGTCACTTAAGTCTTTTAATTTATTTCCGCACTATTTAAAAGTAACATTATTGTAAAAGTGAACATCACTTATTCTACAAAAAGTGATTCACTTAAAAGTGATTGTCAAAGGTTGATCTTGCGAAGAGGAGGGTTCTTTTTTTTAGTTGGTCAAGTTAATATCTACCACGTTACTATTGAAGACATCTTCAACATTTTCTTTGATCAAGCATAACTTCATCACCTAGAATCAATTTTCAATGCCTTTTTTTTATAACCACATATTTTTTCGAGCTCTTTGCATCCATACAGTTAGTTTCTATTCTTTCAACCATTATTTTACAGTATGGCCACCCCTTATGATATTATACTTACAAGTTCTAACTATTTCTCATGGAAATCTCGTATGGAGAATGTTTTACGAAGTAGGGGACTTTTCAGGATAACCTCAGGGAAAGAAACAGAACCCACTGATGATGATAAGAAAATTAAATGGGAAAATAGATGTGTTGAAGCTCGTGGATTGATTGGGATGTCAATATCTACTGATTTGCGATTCCACATATCTGGAATTGATGAACCTGATATAGCTTGAAAAAAGTTGGAATCTGTGTTTGGTAAAAACAATGAAATTCAGGGTCATCAACTTGAGAATGAGTTTATTTCCTTGAATCCAAATGATTTTTCATGCATTCAAGACTATTTATCTAAGTATAAAACTCTTCGACTCTTATGTGTAGAATGCAAGATTAAGAAAGAAAACAAACAATGTATTTATCATATTCTTTCCAAACTTGGACCTGCATATTCTGTTTTTGTATCTACATTATACTCCATGAAAGAATCCTTGACTGTAGCTAGCTATCAAGAGCCAAGTCTTGAATTCTTTTGTGATTCCTTAATTAGAGAGCAAGATAATATCATTCATCTTGGAATAATTAACAATGCAGATACATCTGGGAAATCCTTATTGTCCTAACAGAAAGAAAATTCCAAGCCTCCTAAGAAATAGAATTTTTGCAATAATAAGCCAAACAACAAGGATCCCAAACCCTCTCAGTCAGCTCCTTCTTTAAAAAATGACAAAGGATCCAAGCTAAAAGGAAAGAAGACTGAGCGTCATTGCAATTTTTGTGGGAAATATAATCATGATGAATCTAAGTGTTTCAAGAAGACGACATCCTTGAAAGAAGGAATGAAGAAGCACCACATCAACCTAGATTCATCTTCAGAATCTAACTCTCATGGACATGCACTTTGTGCTTCTAGTTACTCTTATACCACATCTTCTTCTTCTTCTTCAAATGAACGGCTCATTGATTCTGGAGCATCTTATCATATGGCTAAGGATCAAGCCATCTTTTCTACTATACATGAATGTAACACCAAACAAATATTTCTTGGTGATGATAGATATCTAAGTGGTGTAGGATCTGGAACAGTTCCAGTAGAAAATGGTCATTTCAGTGATGTACTATGTGTTCCAAAAATTTCCTGCAATTTGTTATCAGTCTATCAAATTACTCATTCGGGTGAAGGTAAAACTGCGACGTTTACACCTCACCAAGTTGTAATCAAGGATTTTAAAAATCCTCAAAATGTCCTTGCTACTAGAACTATTAATGATATTACCAGGTTGTACAAATTTAACAACTTTGGGTCATCACCTTTCCCTTCAATTTTTGTTGCTCATAGTGATAACTTGAGCAAACTTTGGCATGAGTGATTTGGTCACTTAAATTATCGCTCATTGCAACAACTATGTAAAGACAATATGGTGACTGGTATTCCAATGGTATCTTGCAAGGATGGTGTTTGTTCCGGTTGTGTACTCAGAAAACATCATCGAGATAGTTTTGAAAAGCATGCCTCTTGGTATGTCTCGGTTCCCTTGGAGCTTGTGCATAGTGACTTGTGTGGCCCCCTTCCATCTGCTTCCTTTTTTGGTTTCAAATATGTCTTAACTTTAATTGATGACTACTCTAGATGCACTTGAGTTTACTTCCAAAAAATTAAGAGCGAAGTATTTAACATGTTCTTGTCATACAAGGCCCTTGTTGAAAAACAATCTGGTCATCAAATTATTAAGTTAAGATTTGACAATGGAGAAGAATATGTTAACAACAAGTTCACTACTTTATACACTGAACAAGGAATCCAACAACAACACACTATTCCATATATACCACAACAAATGGTGTAGCTGAACGAAAGAACCGCACTTTAAAAGAAATGGCTAATTGTATGATCCAATCTAAGGGACTAAGTCTTCAATATTGCGATGAGGCCATAAATTGTGCAAATTACATAGTGAATCACACACGAACTAAATTTTTACAAGGTATAATATCGGAAGAATCATGGAGTAAAATTAAACCAGATGTAAGTCACTTTTGTGTGTTTGGTTGTGAAGCATGGGCTCACATTCCGGATGAAAAATGGAAAGCATTACAGCCTAAAAGTGAAAAGTGCATATTTGTTGGATAGTCAGAAGATGTAAAAGGTTATAGACTTCTTCAGCCACATTCTCATGATATAATAATTAGAAGAGATGTTAAATTTGATGAAAATCTCTTGGCCTATGAGCCTAACTTGGCGAGTGTGCCATCTTTGGCCTGCGAGCCTGATTCGGCGATTGTGCCTTCTTCTTCTTCTTCCAACTTCCTTGACAGGTTTCTAACTCTAGTTTCTGATGATGAAAGTGAGGATGAAAATACACCTCCGCCTGCTCATGTTCCTCCAATTGCACTAGCACCAATGCCTCCTCGATGGGTCTGTTCAATATGTGAAGAAGCTGGTGATCTTGTCAATGATCCTAGAGATCAATGTCGAACACATTCTCAGTTTCAGTGAGCCTCTTCTCTTTTGGATCAAGTTTATGAGAATCATGATCCAGAAACTTTTGCAGAAGCTTTAGGAATTCTAGATTGGGATGCAGTTATGGATGAAGAATCTCGTTCCTTAATGGCGAACGATACTTGGGATCTTGTTCCTCTTCCAAAAGAAAGAAAACTTATCAGATGTAAATGGATCTACAGAACTAAGTACGTATCAGACAGAAGTGTTGAAAGACTTAAGGCAAGGTTATTTGCCAATGTTCTTTTCCAAGTTGAAGGGATTGACTACAATGAAACCTTTGCTCCTGTCATAAAAATGAATTCCATCTGCCTTGTTCTTTCCCTTCCAGCCTTACATAACTGGGAATTCCATCAAATGGAGGTCAAGTTTTCCTTTTTACATGGTGATTTATAGGAGGAAATTTAGATGGAACAACCTCCTACATATGTTCAGGATAACTCTAGCCTTGTCTATCTCCTTAAGAAATCCTTATATGGCCTTAAGCAAGCTCCTCGAGCTTGGTATGCCAAAATGGATAGCTTTCTCCTTGACACTGGTTTTTCTAGATGCTATTCTGACCCCAATGTCTATACCAAGAAAGTAGGAAACCATCTCATCATACTTGTTCTTTATGTTGATGATCTGATCCTTACTGGTAGTGACCCTAAACTTATAACCCATGTGAAATCCATTCTTAAGCAAAATTTTGAAATGTCAGACTTAGGACATTTGCATTATTTTCTGGGTCTCCAAGTCTTGCAAACCAAAGAAGGAATCTTTCTTTCCCAGTCTAAGTATGCTTGTGACCTTCTTTGTCGCTTCCACATGGAAGATTGTAAACTAACCCCTTCTCCCTTCCAGCCTGGAGTCAAACTTTCTGCCACTTGTACTTCTCTTGAAGTAGATGCCACCTTGTATCGTCAACTTGTTGGTAGTCTTTTATACATGAGTCATTCTCGTCCTGACCTTTTTTTTGCCATTGTTCATGTTGCCCGTTATATGCAAACTCCTCATGAAAGTTACTGGAAAGCAGCAAAAAGAATACTTCGATATATTTGAGGTACAATTCAGTTTGGGATTCATTACAGTACAGGGGGGAACCTTTGTTCGTTGGTTTCACTGAAAAAGATTGGGCTGGTGATCCTAATGATCGAAAGTCTACTGCAGGTTATGTTTTTAGTCTAGGATCTAGACTTGTCACTTGGGCTTGTAAGAAACAACAACCTCTTTCTCTTTCTTCAGCAGAAGCAGAATATCGAGCTACAGTTAATGCCAATCAAGAAGCTTTATGGCTTCGACAGATCCTTTCAGAGTTTCGATTCGAGCAGCAGTAGCCTACACCACTTTGGTGCGGCAATGAAAGTGCCATCAAGCTTGCCAAAGATCCAGTTCTACATCAGCGCAGCAAACACATTGAGCTACACATGCACTTTATCAGAAATCTTGTTCATGATCATGTTATTGAAGTGCTCTATTGCCCTACATATGATCAAGTTGCAGACATCTTCACCAAGTCTCTTACAGAAGCGAAGTTTTCTAAACTTTGGTCTATGTTAGGAGATTAAGAATGTGTCCTTAAGGGGGAATAGGCTCTAATGCCTCCTTCCTTCTCCTAATAGTGTCACTTTTGTAAATCCTTCAATCCTATCCCAAATTGTTCTTAAGGGGGGATGTTAGGATATTTAGACACTTAGGAGTTAGTTAAGATCAACTTGTGTAGTATATCCTTTAGGTAAAAGTGTGTTTCTTTAGTATGCATTTGTAAATATTCTAATCCGACGGTCACGATATGTTCTAGACATAGAGTGATCCGATAGTTCAACTTCTCGTAGATCATAACTACCATTGATCCGTGGCTTAACACCCGATTGGTTTATGATCTCTATTTAAAGAGCATAGAGGGTCACTGGCTAGTTAATCGATTATGAGAAGCTCATGTAACTTTCTTTATTTTGCTTAATAAATTGCTCCAATTAGCTATTTGGCTGGGGCTGTGGATTGTTTCCCTCTCGAGGGTTTTAACCATGTGACAAACATCGGTGTGTTGATCTATGATCTATTTGTGTGAAGCGGTTGCTCAAGGTGTTCAGTCTTTTGGGAGTACCCTGTGTACTCAAACAAGAGCAAGGAATGTGGGTATCAGGTCTTACTAGACCATGCTCCATCACCTCGTATACCGAATGCATTTTTCAATGCAAAAACCCCAGCAAGAACACCTGCAAGAAAACATGTAGAGGTTAGTCTTTAGTTTCAATGTGTATACATATAATAAAGAACACTAGCAAAAACATAAATACCTTACCTTACACAGAATCATTAATGATGGTAATGACAGTCTTGTAGACTAGTCCATGAACCTAACACTTAAATAAACAAACATGTTGGGTCAATGAGCTAACCCATTACAACTACATTGGTGCATTTTTTTTATAGAGTTTGGAGATAGGAGAAGGCTGAGAGCCTAAAGGTGAAGAGCCTCGGCTCTCTCCCCTTCACTACACTATGCAAAAACCAAATAACGCAACAAAAAGACCAACTAACTAGAAAAAGGCACATTAAACCCTTAGGATTTAGGAAAATACACTAGTTCTTTCTGGATGGAGATCGTAGGGACATTACGTGGCCCTGTCAAATGTCACTCGGTTTTTAATACTTTCAAACCAAAACACCATAGTCTCAAACCCATCAAAATTTTCTATTAATGCTAATATATTTCTTTATACTCATGTTGTCATATGGTAAGAGGAAACCTTAATTTACTCAAGCGCTTAGATATTTGCTTAGGATCAATTTGTTTATCCTTATCTAGGGCCTTTGTTAATTATCTAGAATTTGTGTGTAAGCTATCCACAGCTAGCACCTGCAAAAAGATTACGTAGGTTCATGTGTAAACTTCAGAGCTAAGTAATACCTTTAACCCCATCCTCTTAGCATCACAATAGGGTTAACAAGTACCTTAAAAGATAAAAAGAAGGAATCCAACTACAAGTGTCTTAAAATAAACATGATTTACCTTTTACGACTTGAAAAACAAGTAACTAGTTCAAAATAACGGTAAGTTGCATTCTAAAGTTGTTGTAACTCAATAATCATGCTCTAATGCAAGTTAAAGTTTAGATACTGAAGTTTGAGTGAAAATTGTTTACCTTATATGTATTTACAGTTAACCCTTCAAATAATTTTTTTTTATTCATAAAATTTGGAGATGTTACATGTGGTATCAGAGCGAGTCTCCAAACACTAGGCCTAAACATGGGCTCACTCGCATGCCAAACAAGAAACAAAATATACTGGTCATGTTTTAAAACTATTTCTGTATAGAAATATAAATTTGTATTTTGCAGGAAATGGAAGGAGTTGAAGCATCTGCTAAAGATGGATCCCACCACAATAATCGAGATAAAATATATGTGGAATTAAATAATCAACCATAATAACAACTACAAACTGTAAAAGATTGAAGAGCTGAATTACAAACTATAAAGCAAGATAACGAAATAATTTTAAGACCTCAGGAAGAACTAAATAAGATATTACTGGATAAAATACACAACAAAGGAAAAGATAAAAGAAAGGATCATGAAATTGAATCTAGAACAATATCATACAAACGTAAGGGTAAGAAATTAAAGTTTTCTTATATTGAAACTAAATCTTCTTCAATAATTAAAGTAAGGTCGCACAAAGAAAAGCATAATTACTTTAGTGAAATTAGTGATAGCGACAATGGTCCTAGAAAAAGGAAGTATAAACCTTATGAAGAAATATCAGGAGAATTTAAAAAGATAAAACCTCCTATGTTTAATGGAGAAGTGGAAAATGGTGAAGAAGTAGAGGCTTTGCTATCGGGTATGAAAAAGTACTTTTAGATTTATAACTACTCATATAGCATTAGGGGAATTTTGAGGTAAAAAATGGGCCTTAAAACAAAAAATGTACTATCAAAATCCACTTTAAAATAACTAATCATAATCTAGAGGATGACATCATCTATAATGGTTGAGGTGGCATTGGTTGAGTTAAGGATGCTTATTTGTCAAATTGTAAATGGTTATTGAAAACCCATAGTCTACTATATGAATGTTGTAAGTAAAGTACTCATTATGAAAATAATACTAATAGATTATTTTTGAATATAATATAAGTGTATTAAAGTACTTTTAAAGTACTTAGAAAAAAAAAGCACTCTATATTTTAATATAAAATAAATTACAAATACCAAAAAGATAAAATCTTTATTCAAAGCTATATTTTAATATAAAATAAATTACAATTAAAAAAAAGAAGTAAATACTCTATTCAAAACTAAAATTATGTAATTACTTTTCAATTTATAAAATATATATGTCAGATCTTTATTTAAAACCAAAATCACTTTTAACATTTTATAATAAAAATAAAAATAATTTGATAATTAATTGTTGTTTTGTTTTTTAAATACTTAATAAATGTAATAATTTATTATAATTATTATTTAAATACAAAATATTTATTTATTTATTTTATTATAATAAAATATTTTATTATAATATATTACTATATGTATTCTCATCCACTTGAATATTAATATTAATACTACATTTGTTTTTTAATATTTAGGTAATATTCAAGGTTCATATTTTACTATCACTTTCTAATCTTTGAAACACTTTCATCTATATCAACATAAACTAGATACACGCATTCAAGTTATAAAACAAAATACATGCGTGAAACCCTAATGTAATAATTTGAATGAACTATTACATCATAATAAGATATTATATCATAGTAAGATATTATAGTATAATGTTTTTATTACATTTAATCAAATTTGCTTAATATTAACACCACATTTTTGTGATATGAATTTATGTACTATTCCTACATCCTAATATTAACATTTTTTTGAAATTTATTTAATGATGTTATTAATTATTGCATTAAAAATGATAAGTAATATACATAATATATATCATAAGAAAATATTAATAAGGAGTTTATATGTGTTTTTCAAAGTGTCTTAAAAAATGAAAAAATAAATTAATTTTTTTTTTAAATATAGTTTTATATTTATATTTTACAATAGGTTTTTATTTTTAATACATATATATATAAGAAATTACAATTTATATAAATTTAACTTTATCTTTAAAATTCAAAATTATAAATACATGGTTTTATAAACATATTTTCAATATTGAAGAAGTAACTTATATTTCAAATTCAAAATCAATATATTTTATTTTATAAGTACATTCATCATATTATATTCAAAAGTATTTTATGTACTCAAAAGTACTTTACTTTTAGTTATATCAAAGATGGTTTTTTTTATTGATTTTATTTTATATATCTTTTCAATTTAACTTAACCATGGTTGCATTAGTTATGGTGTAAAACACGAGTTGTAAATATACCTCCCCCACAAAATGCCCAACTCATAATATTTTATTATATTTCTTATGAGACCCATTTTAGACTAACATCTGCAACCTATCCAGAAAGACTAACATTTGGTGGTAGGACATAAAAAGATTTAAAAAACTTAAAGAAAAATATGTAACCTAGAGAATCCTTAAGAAATACTTCAAAAGAAAATTCTTATCTGAACAACATTATGAAGAAAGAGCTAAAGCGTTTTATGAACTTAGACTAGCCTCAATGTCTATGAAAGATTTAAGCAGTAAATTTTTAAGTTTACTAAGATATGTACCGTATATAATTGACAAAAAAACCTAAAATACAGAGGTTTCTGATCTATTTTTCTACTAGTTTCAAAGACATAATTGAATTTGATAATCCAAAGACCCTTGAAGAGGCAATGAGAAAAACTAACTTCTGTTATGAACAAAGTAAAAATATGAAAGAAAGCATACCTAACTTGAAGAATAAGAGAAAAAGTAACTTTGATGAGAGATGAAAATGTCTTAAGCCTAATAAAATCTTCGAAAATAATTCGTGGAAATTTTCTAAGAATAATTATCAAAGAACATATTTTAAAGGTAAAACACAACAAAACATTACAACACCAAAATCCAGAGACATGCCTAATAATTATAGTAAAAACAATGAACATAAAGAACCTGTAAAGTGTTGGGAATGTCAGGGACCTCTCTATGCAAAGGATTTTCCGAATAGAAGGATAAACTACAGCAATGTACATACCATTCAGGAGGAAGAAACAGTTGGTGACGTAGAAAATGAAATGCCCAGAATTAATGCATCCTTGGAGAATCGACAGGTTGATCATCAAACCTCCATGGTGGAAATACAATGTATGATACAAAACAAGCATGTTTCTATTCTCACTGACCCATGTGTTAGTTTAAGCTATGTGTCACCTAGTATAGCAAAAAAATGCAAGTTACATTTGAAAAGGTTTGAAAAGTATTGGTTGGTTCTGTTAGCTATAGGAACCAAAAGAAAAGTAGTTAATTATGTTGAAAACTGTGAAATGTTTATGAAGTTCAAAACTCAAGTAAAGTTAAAGGGTGCCCGCAAGAACCTGCTACCCAAATATGATGTAATGGGAGCGCGTAGGTGGAACAAAACAAGAACGCGCACACATCGTTCTATGAGCACACATGTTCTTGCTTCGACACTAACGAACCTCCAGGTCGAATTGCCAGCATGGACAATAGGAGTGTGCACACACCCCTAATGATGCACTCGCATACAAGTGCACGTATGTGTATGTGGACATGCGCATGTGTTTTTTGCAATTGCACATAGGGACTCGCGTGTGTCCTTGTGTTAAAAAAAAAACAAAACAGTGAACAATTTGTTTTTGTTCATAACCCACCCATGAGTGCGCGAGGAGAAAACGACCCCATATGAGCCCAACGGAAGTGTCCAATGAGGCTAAAACAACACCCAAGACATTGGAGTGAGGTAGATGGAGTAGGAATGTCATTTTTTTTGTTTATTTTTATTTATTTATTGTTTTTCAAATAAAATACAAAATTAAAAAAATTGAAAATGAATTGAAACGGGCAAAGATTGAACCATCACAAGAAAGGAATGAAACAAACCAATAAGAGCACCCAAACCCTGAATTAAATGAAGAAAACTATGAAGATGAATTACATAGGTATTTAAACCAATTAAGAATTTTGAGTGATGAACTAAAGAACACCAGGGAACCCTCTCGGGTTTCCCTCGCCACATCACTACAAAACATAATAGAGTCAATGAACATTGCCCATAGTGAGATAACTAATTTGAGCGAATATAGGGCTTGAATGAGAGAGCATTATGGTACTGGTATGTCCAAAGAGGATATAAAAGACCTTAATATCACAAAATCCCAAATGTGGAGAAAATTTACAGATCCGAGAACATGACAGCCTCTAGATGTGAGGAAGAGGTGAGTTTGCATGAACTGGTGTAATTACAAGCCATGGAGAGAAAACTAGACGAAGAGATGGTTCATGGTTTTTGACAAGCCTCCAAGCAACAATGTCAAGGTCCCACAACATTTTACAAGAAAATTGTGGTCCAAGTTTGTGCTAGGGTTCCATGTGAACTACTTCCACATCACCGAGTTCTAGGGCGTTAGTTTTGCCTCATCCCAAGATCGACCTCACACCCACTAAAACCCACTCAAAGGATTTCCTGCACCTAGGTGAGAGCCAAACCTACTTCCTCAACCCCTTGGGTTAGGTATTGGGATAGATGAAATCCATGAATCTGTTAGACGTGCCACACGACACCTTCTCAGGCTGATCCAAAAACAAGATCTTTTCTACTCTATGACGTTAACATGAATTGCATAAAGAGCATGAATGAAGCTCACAAATCCATAAGAAGAGAACCAAATAGCATAGACAATACACACATAAAGACAACAAGTTGATAACGGAGTTCATCCAGGATGGACTACGTCTCCGGGCCTGCTTCTCAATAGAAGGGCCGATCTATAATCTTAGCATAAGAAAAAATACATGGCAATGATACAATGATACCTTAGCGACAATGGTTAGGAAAAGAACCGCTGCCCAAAACACAACCAGACTGCTTCCAGCAACTCCGAAGCCTGAAGACAGTGTAAAACGAGTATAAACACTCATACCTTCCTCCTGCAGAGCTACACAATCTCCCTTCTCTCCTTTAGCTACAAATTCTCCACTCCAAAGCATGAGTGGCAAATGGCAACTAAGGGGGCTTATATAGCCATGAATTGCCCCTCTTCACATTTTCCTCATGTTCTCTTTGGTTACAACAAATTTTCCAAGATTGGCATCTTGTTTCAACTTCTCAAGTTTTGGTTGGGTTCACTTAAAGCTCCTTTTATCATGTAGTTGACATAATTAACAACTATGCCAACCACATACCCAAGTATGGCATTAATAAAATATGGTTGCAAAACTACCCAAGCGAACTATGTATAAAACCCAAAAATTTGTTATAACAGAGAAACAATTCTCAACCCACTTTTAACCAAAACTCCCGTTTATAATTCAACATGTGCTAAATGCGTTGGGCTCCCATGCTGGTCGGAGCTCCCGGTCACGCTGGAGGAAGAACCAAGGTCGGGGCTAAGCCCCGGCTCCTTTGGGGCTCGAAATTCCACTGCACACTTTAAATAAATTTATTTCCATACATTATACAAGGAACACATTGTGGACTAATAGTAAGGCGAAGCACTATGCAGGAGAGGTCACAGGGTCGAACCCCATGGAGGCCAGTCTTCTTACTAAACTTTTAACCAATCATCAAATGCTATGTGGTGAAATATTACTGGGCCAACATACCTTCCGTACAGACACATGTTCCCACTGGATTGGACCGTACCATTGAATGGGTTGACACGTCATCCATCCATACATGCCACATGTCATCCTCTCATTGGTTCATACACATGCCATTTCATCATGTCCGTACAATACGGATGCCATGTGTCACCCTGTCAGTGGTGCCACGTGGCACCTCTTTTTTCCAATTTTTCCTATTGACCTCATAGAACAGAACACGATAACTTTCTCATATGGAGTCCGTTTGAGGTGAAACTAACGCCATTGGAATTATCTCGACGAGCCCTTCGATATGGTGCTAGTTTTGCTGAGAGTGGAGGACTTCAAAAAAAATTCCTTCTTGGATCCTCCTAGATCATTCCTCCCCACTGAGAAGCTTTTGGCCTCCAAAATCCTTTACTAATCAATATATAGGTGAGGGAATTTCTCCCTCACTTTCTCCTTCTCGATCCACTTGGCTTTGCTTGGATGAGTGCCTCTGATGCCCACTCAAAGATAATCAACATCACCTCTGCGAGAAGTCCTTGTCCTTCTGTCCAAGATGACATCTTCCTTTAGCTCATCCATGTACTCAGGAGCAAATTCATCAACTGATGGAAACGAGACATTCTCCCTTTTATCCATGATCATGGGAGGCTCATAGAGTTTCAAGTTCTCCACATTTACCACTAAGTAGATCTGCATGTATGGCGGTATCTCTAAGTGAAAGGCATTTGTCCCAATCTTCTCCAAGATGGCGAAGGGACCATATCTAATGGGCTTGAGCTTCTTGCCTTCTCCTTTCATCCTCTCCTTGATGATGTGAAGCAACACTTGATCTCCTACCTAAAACTGATGATCAACTCTATGCTTGTCATGGAGAGCCTTGTACTGGGCTTGACTCTTCTCCAACTGCTCTTGCACTGCTTGATGTACCTGTTGAACTCTCTGAATGAACTTGCGGGCTTTGTATTCATCCTTGGAAGCGCTTGAATCACCCTCTCTCCCATAATTCAAGTCCAATGGATTCTTTGGCAAGTACCCAAAGCATGTCTCAAATGGCGAGCTCTGAGTGGAAGAATGCATAGCCCTGTTGTAGGCATGCTGCACATACTGGATCTACTCATCCCATAAATTAAGATGCTTGTTGCAATAACCTCGAAGCAAATGAACAACTGTCCTGTTGACTACCTCTATCTGTATATCGGTATGTGGATGGAAATCGGTGCTCCTCTTCAGCTTGTGTCCATCATACACCATAATTTTGTCCAAAACTCTCCAAGGAATCGGGAGTCCCGATCCGAGATAATCGACATAGGGAGTCCAAAGTGAACCCATACATGCTGAAAGAAAAGAGAAGCAGCCTCCTCTGCAGTGACCTACTTTTTACATGGCATAAGAATACACATCTTGATAAACCTATCCACGACCACATACAAGTAGTCACGACCCCTCCTAGACATAGGCAAACCCCCCACAAAATCCATGGAAATATTTTCCCAAGGATGGGAAGGAACATGAAGTGGTGAGTATAGCCCCAATTTTCTATTAGTGGGCTTACAAGTAGAGCACATCACACACCCCTTTACATATTTTGTTACAATGTCTTTCATGCGAGGCCAATACACAAGTCTTTGCAAATGAGCCAAAGTCTTACCTACCCCAAAATGCCCTGATACAAGAGAAGTATGAGCTTCTCGTATTACATGGACTCTTTCACTGATAGGAACACATAGCTTTCCCAAATGATAGAGCAACTTTCCCTGCAAATAGTAGTCTTCCACCTGTGTTCCATTGGTTAGCTTCTCATAAATCTCCTTGAAATCATCATCAGTAGCATACTGCTCAATATAACTTTCATGGGATAAAGAGGCATTTTTCAAAACAATAGATGCAACAATAGGAGGTCTAGAAAGCATATCTGCCACTTTGTTACTAGTACCCTTCTTGTACTTTGATCACTAGATGGAATTGTTGAAGAAATCCCATCCACCTGAAATTATGAGCTTGTTGGAGCTTAGTCTGGGACTGGAGATACTGTAAGGGCTGATGATCAATGTGGATGATTGTCTCCTTACCCATCATGTAGTGCTTCCACTTCTTGACACTCTGAACCAAAGCATACAACTCTTTGTCATAGGTGGGGTAGTTGATCACTACTTGAGTAAAAGTCTAGGAATGGTAGCAAATAGGCTTGTGGTGCTACATCAATACTACCCCCATGGCATATCCACTGGCATCTATCTCTATCTCAAATGGTTGTTGAAAATTGAGCAAGGCTAGGACTGGGGCAGTGTTGATCTTTCCCTTCAATGTGTCAAAGGATTTCTGCTGCTTACCTCCCCACTAGAAGGCTTTCTTCACACTTGTTAAGGCATGCAAAGGAGATGTTATGTATGAGAGGTTCTGAATGAACCTCCTCCAATATTTAACAGCTATGAGAAGTTCTGAATGAACCTCCTCGAATATTTAACAGCTCCTAAAAAGATTCTCACTTCAGTAGCATTAGTAGGCTTAGGCCAATTGACAATTACATCAACTTTTGAAGGATCAATTTTTAAATTTCCACCTCCTACAATATGACCCAAGTAAACTAATGAAGTTTTTCCAAATTCACACTCTGACAATTTTACATACAATTTCTCCCTTTTCAAAGTATCTAATACTTGCCTTACATGCCCCACATGTGCTTCTCAAGTTTTTCTAAAGACCAAGATATCATCTAAGTATACAATGAGAAAATCATCTAAGAACGGCTGGAAAACATCATTCATTAACCGCATGAAGGTTACAGGTGCATTGCAAATCCCAAAGGGCATCACCAACCACTCAATTAGAACTTGCTTGGTCTTGAAGGCTGTCTTCCACACATCACTTTCTGCAATTCTGATGTGGTGGTAGCCACTGCGCAAATCCAACTTGGTAAAGAACACAACATCTTTCAACTGGTCGAGCAAGTCATCTATGTGAGGAAGTGGGTATCAATTCTTGATCGTGATCTTGTTGATAGACCGATAGTCAACGCACATCCTCCATGTGCCATCTTTATTCATCACCAACACAATTGATGAACCACACGGAGAGGAGCTGGGTCTGATCACTCCTTGGTCCAACAAGTCTTGAACCTACTTCTTAATCTCTGCCATTTCAACTACAGACAACCTGTACATGCCCACATTAGGAAGAGGGGCATCCTGCAAGAGATGAATCTCATGTTGAATCTCCCTTTTGGGAGGAAAACCTGTAGGTTCCTAAAATATTTCATCATAGTTAGCCACAATATCAATCATAGCCTTTTTATGAGAAGGATCACAACCTTTGAAAAGCATCAGATGCTTCAGCATCTTTTTCTCTCACAACCATGAGCATGTATCTCTTATTAGTGTTGATGAGTCTCTTCATCTGTCCTGCACTAACAAGAGTGGTGTTATCCTTCAAACTATGAGCTCTCACAATGTAATCCACCCCATTTTTGGTGAGATGGTACTTGTTCTCATGACGGAAGAATACTGCTTTTTGATCATACAAGTATGGGCTTCCCAATATGATACCGCAGATGTCAAGAGGAACAACATCTAAGTCCACCTCATCAATCAACATTGAAGCAATAGAAAACCTTAACCTGCATTGCTTAGTCACCTATAGCTTCGCATTATCACATACCCATCCAAGAGGGTAAGGCTTGGGGTGAGGTTTAGTCTGTATGCCCAACTAAGTTAACAACTGATTCTGAGATCAAATTTACTTGAGAACCCAAATCAAATAATGTTTCAATCTTTGTATGCTTAGACACAACTCTGATGTGAAACAACTCACTTCTTCTTTTATCATTTTATTTATAAACATGAGTAGAACTTGAACCAGTATGAGGAGTTTTGTTACCTTGCATTCCCACGGCTGTAGTCCTGGTTTCGTCACCTGAGTTGGAACCCGAATCTCGTTGTGCTGTTGCAACGGTATTTTTCTTCTTTTTTCCTCCATAATGCTTTGGCCTCCATTCAGGATGCAACTTCCAACAACTTTCTTCATCATGCCCATTAGTGTCGCAATGTCTGCAATGGAGCTTTCCTCCTTCCTTCTTGGTAGTAGCCGTCTTCTTGCTCTTTTCTTTATTTTTTGACTTGTGGTTGTTGTTGGGCTTGAAAGGCTTCTTCAGATGGTCTTCTTGAAAATGATTCTCCCTACTCTCAAGGTGAGTATCCTGAACATTTGCTTCATCCACACTAGTAGGATTCAACAATAGCAAAGTATGGCGTAGATAATGATGAAGAGCACCAATGTACTTCAAAAGAGTGTCAGGAGAATCTAAAGAAATATTCAACTCTAAAGCTTTCTTTCTAAATTATTTAGTAAAATTCTAAACACTCTGACCCTTGCCTTGTCTAAAACTTTGCCAATCCATCATATCCTTTTGAACATAACCCAACAGATAAAATTGCTTACATAAAGTAGAAATGAAAGCAGACCACGATGAGAGAAGATTACCCATTTGTTTGCTACCTTTCTTAAGCTTGCTTTCCCACCATACAAGTGCGGTGCCTATCAGCCAAAGTGAAGCCAACTGAATCTTCACATCTTCTTCTTTGATTTGCTGCACTCGGCAACAGACCTCAATTTGCCTTATCCAATTGTTCAACTTCTCTACATTCGCTTCCCCAATGAACATGGGAAAATCAAACTTCACATCGAGCTTCAATAAGGGATTCTTTTGAGGCTCTTTGTGAGGAACCTTGGAATGCTGAGAATGAGATGAGGAAGAAGCACTTGAACTTGTGCTTGAAGCTGAAGGTGAAGAGGGAGGCTCAGGAGGCTCTTCACCACCTCCTCCTTGGTTAACTGAAGCGTTGCCTTCGTCCTTCACTTCTTTGTCTTCCTTCTTTACTTCACTGCCTTTTCTTTCTTTTTCCATGCGTCTTTCAAAGTCTGCAAACAACTTGTCTACCTTGTCGGCCATCATGTAGAAGACCTTGTGAAATTTTTCCTCCATCTTGATGCGGGCATCATTAGCATCCATCTTCCTCCTTCGGTGTGCACGTCCGATCTTGAAATTGTAAGGCTCTAATGTACCCTCACCAGCTTGCAATCTAGCCCGCATGAGCATCCACACTCACAATCCAATGTCAAATAAACCTGCTCTGATACCACATGATCCAAAAACAAGATCTTTGCTACTTTATGACGTTAACATGAATTGCATAAAGAGCATGAATGAAGCTCACAAATCCATAAGAAGAGAACCAAACAGCATAGACAATACGCACATAAAGACAACAAGTTGATAACAGAGTTCATCCAGGATGGACTACGTCTCTGGGCCTACTTCTCAATAGGAGGGCCGATCTATAATCTCAGCATAAGGCAAAATACATGGAAATGATACAATGATACCTTGGCGACAATGGTCAGGAAGCGAACCGCTGCCCAAAACACAACCAAACTGCTTCCAGCAACTCCGAAGCCTGAAGACGGTGTAAAACGAGTATAAACACTCGTACCTTCCTCCTGTAGAGCTATGCAATCTCCCTTCTTTCCTTTAGCTAGAAAGTCTCCACTCCAAAGCATGAGTGGCAAATGGAAACTAAGGGGGCTTATATAGCCATGACTTGCCCCTCTTTACATTTTCCTCATGTTCTCTTTGGTTACAACAAATTTTCCAAGATTGGCATCTTGTTTCAACTTCTCAAGTTTTGGTTGGGTTCACTTAAAGCTCCTTTTATCATGTAGTTGACATAATTAACAACTATGCCAACCACATACCCAAGTATGGCATTAATAAAATCTATTTGCAAAACTACCCAACCGAACTATGTATAAAACCCAAAAATTTGTTATAACAGAGAAACAATTCCTAACCCACTTTTAACCCAAGCTCCATAGTTTATAATTCGACATGTGCTAAATGTGCTGGCCTCTCGTGCTGGTCAGAGCTCCCAGTCACGCTGGAGGAAGAACCAAGGTCAGGGCTAAGCCCCGGCTCCTTTGGGGCTTGAAATGCCACTGCATACTTTAAATCAATTTATTTCCATACATTATACAAGGAACACCTTATGGGCTAATGGTAAGGAGGAGCACTATGCAGGAGAGGTCACAGGGTCGAACCCCGTGGAGGCCAGTCTTCTTACTAAAATTTTAACCAATCATCAAGTGCCATATGGTGAAATATTGCTGGGCCAACACACCTTCCGTATAGACACGTGTTCCCTCTGGATTGGACTGTACCATTGAATGGGTTGACACGTCATCCGTCTGTACATGCCACATGTCATCCTCTCATTGGTTTGTACACATGCCATGTCATCATGTCCGTACAATACAGATTCCATGTGTCACCTTTTCAGTGGTGCCACGTGGCACCTCTTTTGCCAATTTTTCTTGTTGACCTCATAGAACAGAACGCGATAACTTTCTTATACGGAGTCTGTTTGAGGTGAAACAAACGCCGTTGGAATCATCTCAATGAGCCCTTCAATCTGGTGCTTGTTTTGCTGAGATTGGAGGACTTCAAAAAAATTTCCTTCTTGGATCCTCCTGGATCACAGGCATACCACATTTGTGGCTATGTCCTTGTAGAGCGAGCAGGACCACCCCAAGAGACCCACTTTTGCATGGTCTACTAGTGGTGGGAGAGGGAGAGCAGCTACATGTGGTAGCTAGGATGATCCATCCAGCTCAAAGGGACCAGTGATGCATTGTTGTTCTCGTTGTGGGCATCCATGCCATGTTCCCACGTAGGAGCATGCCACAAATAGCTACCTACACTAGGCTAGTTATTGTTTTATTTAATGTTCAAGTATTGATTATACGTTATGCAATCTCATAATTTCTAATAAATTTAACTTAGAATCAGATGTTGATGACTTGATTTGTTTTAATGTACATATATTCAGTGCTGAGTCTCCAACACTAGGGTGGGAGGATGTTGGTTCCTTCAACCTAGATGGAGCCATGGTAGCTGCAGAGGACATCGCGGCACCATACACACAGGTATTTTTCTTTCAGTAATTAAATTTAATGTTAGTAGTTAATCTTGTCGTCCAATGTAGTTAATATTTAGTAATTGAATCTAAATATTTTTGTGCAAATGAACAGGTCTCTGTAGGAGTGAGTGACCAGTCATCCCTACCGAGGATCAGCAGATCCCCTCGTGAGCAGGTATCTTGTAATAAAGTATAATTTTAATTTCATTTTTTATGGCTTACATTTGTATAGTTATATTTTTTAGGTACTAATATATGAGGCCATGAATATGTATGCAGGTTTAAGTACATAGGCATGTCAATGTCACTATCTCTCCATCGAATTCCTTTTTCCCACCTAATATGCCAAGTATAGCCCCTGGCATACATGTACCTTTCTCTGCATCCCTCCCCACCCCGTTCCATCCATCCCTTTCCTCCCATCCACAACCACACTTCCATCAAGCTTCCCCTTCTTCATCACATTCTTTGCTCACTCCCCCCTACCCCACCCATCCGCCACCACACTTCCATCTAGCTGCCCCTTCTTCATCACAACTATTGTTCACAAAACCCCCCCCGACCACAATACACCATCCATCCACATTCACCCATCCCTCCACCCCATTCCATACCTCATCCCCCTCCCCCATATTCCCTGACCACCCTTGATTCCTCTTCCAAGGTGGCCCATTCCATTCTACAGCTATTTGGGGTTTATCGTCGTACATCACCACTTCTCCCACTCCAATCCATGCCGTCTCCCACCATGCCCCCTAGTTTTGCAGCCAACATCGAGCTGGCTACATCCTCCATTATGCCATCCACCCTAGCATCAAAGCAGGTTTTCCAGCGCATTGCTCCACCTACCACCCCTAAGGACCAATCGATTGTCCCACCTGCCATCCCCCAGGACCAACATGTTGTGTGAGATTGATTATTTTATGAAAATATCATGCAATATTAATGAAAATTAACATAGGAAGTAAATTGTATGAGTTATCATACTGTTTAAATTTTGCAGGGTGGCATTTCCAAGAGACTTGGATCACAGAGGAGGCTAGCACGCTCACCACTTATGGTCTCGTCTGAGGTGAGCTATTTAAGTTTTGAAAACGTAATTTTTATTTTTAAATTGTGTTTTATACTTGTATAATTTCCTGTAGGAGTTGACATTTGATTGTTGTCATTTTAGATCCCAAGGGGAGGTGGTCGAAGTGGCCAGAAGAACCAAGCTTCCTCTAGCTCGAAGAAGAGGAAGATGGATTTTAGAGGTGCACCTGGGGGCTCCGAGGGTGGGCAGGAGGATTGAGAGACCCTCCTATGTACATTAGCCATGATGTGGCATTTTGGCACGTGTTACCATATTTTGTATAGGGCATGAGTTGTGATATTTTGTATAGGGCATGAGTTGCCATATTTTGTATACGTCATGAGTTGCCATTGTATAGACATTGAGAATGATGTTCCATTTTTTACTAGTACTATATATGATTGAAAATTTGTGTATATTAATATATCATTTTGCACTTTTTTATATTACTTTGTATTTTATTACAAATTTTCATACATTATGTCAAATGCAGTAGTAGTTTATAGTTCATGTGCTTGCAATACTTATTGTTGACAAAGACTAACTCATATTGAACAACCATACTAACACCTACAGTCTTATTCATTGTCCAAATTGCAATAGAAGCACTTGTTTGCCTTTGGTATTTACATAGTAATTATTGTCTCATTTTTCAAGCTAGAAAATGAAATTGTAATGATATTCTCTTACCATTTGATTGACTGGAAATTTCATAGTATTGATTGTAATGTCCCTTTTTTGTAATTTTATCAAATGACCAATTTTTCACTCTTTCCCCAATGTTGAGCTTAACTAGTTTTAATGTCTAGACCTCCAAATTGACCCAAATGCTTCCAAATTTTCTATTAAGGTACATGAATGATAATATAACTTAAATATCATTCTCATGTATGTTTTGTGACCTCCCAATTACTTTTGCAAACTTATTTAATCTTATGTTCAAAGTAAGAGTCTTTACTAGCAAATTGGGGCTCCACTTACCCCTGGGTAATTGCTGAAAATGGCTTCAAAAATGATCCCAAAGTAACTTGAATTTCTGAAAAGAGGATGGGTATATGTAAGGGACATTTTCAAAGTCTCATATGCATCATTATTCAGTTTATACAGGCTTTTATGAGTCTTTCCAAAACAACTCCCAAGTCACAATTTTGACCCTTGGGGAAAATGCACCAAATCTTCTCCCAATGCAATAAAAATTTGTAAAATGGATTCCAATGCTTAAGAACTGAACATTAGAATTTAAATATACATTAATTACAGTCCATCCATCATAAATTTATCATATATACATTCCTCCATTCGAAATAATAAGAATTGCCATGGCATATATCAAAATGGAGTGGGAATGGTCATTGTTTGGTCATTAAAAGTCATTTCGACATACAAATAATTGGAATTTTGACTTGAAAATTTTTGAGAATGAATAATAGATAATATTTAACTAATTACAATCATAAATGGACAATTAAAGGCTCTCCCAATTCGAAATCATCAGCATTACAATGGTTCACAACAAGATAGTGGGGAAATGACACTATTTCTTCATTGTTCAACATTTTTACATGAATTATTTTGGGTATTTCGACCTGAGAGTATTATAAACATGAAATAAATATCATATAAATCATAACATAATATAATTGGCATTAAAATATTCCCCAAAGGCATCAATATCTCACCCAAAGCGCAATCCCTCCATTGGCATGAATATGGTGTGAAAACTGGAAATAGTTGAGAGAGAGTGCTGCAATAGAATAATACACATGATTTCATATATATTACACCTAAAAACAATACTCCATTAAATATCCATGAAATAACTGAGTGGCCTTTCCAAAAACCAACTAGAATGGGAATCTTTCACCCTCGAAATTGGCTTAAGCAAGAAAACTAGTCATCCACTAGCTCTCACAATTCACAAATAACAATTTCACAAATGAGAAAAATATTATTCTCATGGCTGATTCCTGTATTTTATAAACATTATTAGTATTCTAAGGTTCCAAATCCATCCATAAAACAAATCCAAGTCGAATTGGTGTGGTTGCTCATGCTATGCCATGTGGCCTCTCTCTTCACCTTCCCTCTTCTCCCAAATTTGAGTAGGAGCCTCTTGGGATTCTCCAACTCCAAAATTTGACCTCTAAGATACTCTATTCAGTCCTGACATGTAATTATGTCAGTATTTCATCCTTCAGATCTTACTTGTGTCATAACTGTAATAGAATCTCCATCATTGGTGTCACAAATGTCATAAATGTAAGGGGAATCTAGCCAAGTGTCCATGAAACTCCCATTTGGCTCTTCCTCTCCCATGTAAGTTACAATTAATCCAAAATTAAACATATGAAGTATATTTACAAGTATATTAACCTTATAATCCATCCAAAAACATTAGGCTTCCCATATATTCGAATTTGCAAGAGAAAGATACCATTTAACATAGGAATTCTAGCTAGTGTGGGCCCCATAGTCTCCATGTGTCTTCACGATCCATTTCCACTTCCATTTTCTATTGTAATTATTTAATAAGCTAAATTATTAAATATTTATCCCCTTATAATTTCTAAACATCATTTATTATCCTCCTTATTCCAAATCTCAAAGCTTCCACCCCCAAGCTAGGAAACTAGTGATTTTCCATCTTGGCAATTATTTGACTTTTAGCATCCCTTTGACAACTTTTATGAATATGGAAAATGTGATTTTTCCATTGTGACCTAATGCAAAATTTGAGACATTACATTGATGAGCTCATAATCATATTGAACATGACTGTTGTTGGCTTGCATTTGTTACAGTGTTGTTACATCTACTTGGAAAACATTGATTTTGATAAATTTGGCAATTCATATCATTTGAAGATGAAGTTGACATTTATTACTCTCATTCAATGCATACATATTTGTTATGCTATTGTTGAGCACTTTAAATTTTAACGATCTATTGTACTTGTTGCAATTTTAATGATTTAAGGGTTAGCATGCATAACCTGGGGTTTAGAATCAACGAGGAAACCCTAGCCCTAATTGAATTTTAAAGGTTAGCATGCATAACCTAGGATTTATAATCAATGAGGAAACCCTGACCCAAATAGTGTTTTGGGGTTATCATGCATAATCTAGGGTTTATAATCAATGATGAAACCCTAAACCTAGGAGGGAAACCCTAACATTAACCCTACCAAACCATCTCTTGTGGCCTCTTATAAAGTACCTTTTTGTTTGCATATTAGTGTGCCTAGGATTGTAGTCATATGTCACATATTATTTATAAACTAATAAAATGAAATAATTCAAAGCTTAAGGATGGATTAATTCACATAATTTAGGGTTAGAGCTTCATGAGAACTCCTTTTATAAACCATAGTGAAATAATTAAAACATAGCTCATCTTTCACAACCCATACATTAAAAACTAATGGGAGAAAGAGGCTCTATAATATCTCTGACTCTAATATTCATTTTGGACATCCCTAGAACACCACTAACTCATCCTAAGCTACCCTAACTTCTTGATTGTAATATCCTATTTAGGGAAGCCCTAATAGCCTTCTTACCCACCTATCATAGCCTAAGGTCACTTCCTTGTCTTCCTATATTACCCACTCACTAACACCTCACCTTAAATTTGTCCATAACCTAATTTAAAGTGGCACAAAGACATCGTAAAGGGACTCTATCTAAACAATCATTCCCAACCATAGTAAACAAATTTGACGGTGGTATATAAACATCCATAAGTTGGCAAAATACAATAAACAACCTTGAATTGATTGCAAGTCATTGTGTCATCAAAATCCAAGTGAATATACTTGTTATCATTCCTACCGTGACTGGAAATTACATCTTGGACTATCATAATACATTTTACTTGACTGGAAATTTGATTTGGTTTAAGAGTTCCATTGGCTTGGAAACTTGGCACTTATAAAATTGTTTATCACTGATGTTTACTTAAAAGATTGTACCTTTTTCTTGATAATCTAAAAAGTGAAATATAGGATTGTCATAATTCTAAATGCTTGGATAGAAATACTTTTGTTTTGACAGTACCTTTCATTAATTCAAAGTTCCATTTCAACTCTTGTTTATCATTAGTACTTGAATTTGGGATTGTACACTCATTTTGGCAAGCTGGAAATTAGTGTTTTGGACTGTCATAATCATTCTTTGTTTGACATTCCTATCTTCATGAAAAGTGGATTGATTGGGGTCTATGTCAATGCATGTCGGTTGCAAAAGAGGTTGACTTTGTATGATATGATGATAACGTACCATCAACACCACTAACATGCTTCAACCACATGCATAATTGTAACGAAAATTACATCCAATGTAGTTCATGAAACCCTAGCTATGTTGTAGTGCATGTATATATCTTCTAGGTATATGGTTCTACTAGTTTCTACTTAAGTGAGACTAACAAATCTAACGAGTTCATAAACCCTAGTTTGTAGTTATATGGCTAAATATGTGAACCCTAGCTTTTAATTTTGTGGCTTCTAGTTCAAGAAACCCTAGCTTTATACATAAGTAAGACTAACATAGCACATGATCTCTATGTATGTGAATTTCTACTTTATAAAACCCTAGTTTGTAGTTATATGTGTAAATTTATAAACCCTAGTTTTTAGGTTTATGGTTTGTAATTCATGAAACCCTAGTTTTTTTGCTATTTTCTCTTGTAGCTTAGGTATATGGTTTAAGTGGTTATACATAAGAGAAACTAAAATATCACAGAAGAAAAAGCACGTGTGAGGAGCTCCAAGACATAAAAAATGTTCTTCCTTGACAAATAAAAAATGAAACAAGATCATGAATATGTGTCTTCTATAAAAGACACATTATCCCTATTGATCCTTCATTTGGTAGTGACATGTTCTCTTTGGGTGTACAATCATGGTTTGCAGGGTCGTTTTGGCTAGCAAGTTCCTTTTATTTCAGAGGATTTTCCTTAGTCATCATCTTGATGGCCTACACACGTGCATGATGAATCCAAAGGTTTGCACTTAGGATAGCTACCAAAATAAACACCATTAAAGTTTACTTAACAAATTCAACCCAAAATTATCTCAAATTAGCATGCCTAACCAATGCTAGAATCTACCCAATCATAAATATAATATAAGCTAAAATTCAAATATCCAAGTACACAATATTTGGACAATTGAAATAGTTCTTATATATATGTATATATATGATATGCATGTATACATATTTGGAAACCATAAGTGATGCTAGCCCCAAAATATCATTGTTGTCATTAAGGTATCCACACTATAATTGTTTTCCTCATTAGGGTTTATAAACCCTGATCATATTTCATCATAGAAGCACATGGCCTTTCAGAGAAGTCTAGCACCAATTTTGACATCAATATGTCTATCCTAGGATGATTCCTCAAACCCTAGGTATTTTACTATTGCATAAACACAAGCACCAAGACCTCCATTGAAAATCAACTAAACTTACAAAAACTTCTTCTAAGCAAGGCATCAAAAGAAGCTCGATACTTATGAAGTTAATTTTTCCATGGTCTTTCCCTAACCTCCATGTATCACACAAGAACATGACTATAATATCACCAAAGAAGTTATATCTTTTCTTTGTATCTTCTATAGGGTTGGAACCCTAATTCTACCTCCTTTGACTTCACAACAAGAGCTACAGAATCTACAAGACAACCATCAATTCCTCTAGTATTATGTCTCCTTCTCCAAGGTTCACTTACATATATAAACCCTAGTTTCCTCATGAATATCCAAGTTTCCTCATGTAATGCATTCCTCCTCTAGTTGTGTACAACATATTCTTTTTCCCAATGCTCCTCGACATATGTGGCAGAGGTGGTTGCAATGCTCCAATGCTTATCCTCAATATGTGTGCCAAGGTGGTTACTATGCTCATTTGATTCTCCTCAACATGTGTGTGAAGGTGGTCACTATGGTCCAATATTTCACTTATCTTCATCCTAATATCACAAGACAACCCAACAAAATAAACCCTAGTCCAAGTGTACGTTAGCACCATGAAGATACATCCCTTAGGGAAGTCTTTCCAAGCATATAACATATCAAGAATCTCTTTTTACAAAACATTTCGACATCAATAAATCTACTCTTTTATTTTCAAGTTATATGTTAAAAAATATATTTTCAAGATATGTGTTAAATCACTTAAAAAATTCAACCCAAATTTTTTCCAAATTCGAATTCATAACTAATGCTAGAATATACTCGATCATGAAGATAATATAAGTTGAAATTCAAATCTGCAAGTACACAATATTTGGACAACATTGAAGGAAACTGAGAAAAACCCTAGTTTACAAAACTGATGTACAATGAACTCACTAGGCCATGCAAATGTGGTAGAGAGGGCCCACTAGAGGTAATGGCATTCTAGGATACCAACGGAGTCGACGGTTCATCGATCCAACCTCTGGTTGTCAAGTTATGTCGAGTTGAAAGTCGCATGAAAATGTCGTTCAAGGACACTTGGTCACTCTCATTCCGGGAGAAAAAAACCAAACAAAGTAGCAAGATTACATGCCGTTGGATCTGAAAAGTGTGTATGGCCAATGTCGATATGGAAAAACTACCAAGAATGGCACAGTGGAGGGTTTTGCAAAGTTGACCCACAAGTGCGAGAGTTGCATTGAAGGAAACAGAGCAAAACCCTAGTTTACAAAACCTATGCACAATGAACTGATTGGACCATGAAAATGTGGTGGAGAGGGACCACTAGATGTAATGACATGCCAGGAGACCAACATATTTGATGACTCATCAATTTGACCTCTGTTTGTCGAGTTATGTCGAGTTGAAAGTCGCATGAAAATGTCATTCAGGGACACTTGGTCACTCTCGGTCCGGAAGTGAAAAATGAAACGGAGTAGCAAGATTGCATGTAATTGGATACAACAAGTGTGTATGGCCAATGTTGATATGGAACACTACCAATACTGGCATGGTGCAAGGTTTTGCAGAGTTGACCCACCAATGTGAGAGTTGCATTGAAGGAAACTCAACAAAACCCTAGTTTACGAAACCGATGCACAATGAAATCATTGGTCCATGAAAATGTGGTGGAGAGGGCCCAATAGAGGTAATTTCATGCCAAGAGACAAAAAGAGTCAACGGCTCATCGATCCGACCTCTGGTTGTCGAGTTATGTCGAGTCGAAAGTTGCATGAAAATGACGTTCAAGGACACTTGGTCACTCTCGGTCTGAGATCGAAAAACAAAATGGAGCAGCAAGATTGCATGCTATTGGATTCGACAAGTGTGTATGGCTAATGTCAAAATGGAAACACTACCAATACTGGCACGGTGGAGGGTTTTGTAGAGTTTACCCACCAATGAGAGAGTTGCATTGAAGGAAATTGAGAAAAACCCTAGTTTCCAAAACTGATGCACTATGAACACATTAGGCCATGAAAACATGGTGGAGAGGGCCCACTATATGTAATGGCATGCCATGAGACCAATGGAGTCAACGTCTCATCGATCCTACATCCAGTTGCCGAGTTATGTCGAGTTGAAATTCGCATGAAAATGGGGTCCATGCAACCTTGGAAACGGTGGATTGTCCCTAGAAAACCCTGTGGCGAGCAGCCAGAGGTAGATTTACCATGGCATCTATGCCAAAAAAACCTGTAGGAGCTAACGGAATTGAAACTTGTCGCCCGATTTGGTTTTTGGACCCCAACCTTGAATTGGCCAGGCGTCCTTGAACGGATTTTGCAGGCCTAATGCAACTCACCATAGAACGTTGACTGGGTTTTTGATGGACAAACAATCGATTCCATTGGAATTATGGCCAGGGTGCCTCCCACCTAACTCTACATGGACTAGGAATGCCTCCAAGCTAGATTTTGAAAACTAGGGTTTCTCTCTAGTGGGGTCCATGCAACCCTTGCGACGGTGTACCGGACTTGCAAAACCCTGTGCTGGGAGGCCGGGGGTGGAATACCCATGGAGACCATGCCCAAACCCACCTATAGGAGTCGACATATTTTGAAATCACCGCTCGGTCTGGTATGGGGACCCCGACCTTGAATTGGCCGAGGCGTTCTTGAGTGGCTTTTGCAGACCTACCCCAACTCACCATATAACGTTGATTGGGGATCCAATGGAAAAACCGTTGGTTCCATTGGGATCGTGGTATGAGATTATGGCCAGGGTGGCTTGCCCCTCAACTTTTCATGGCCTAGGAATTCCTCCAGGACAAATTATGAAAGCTAGGGTTTCGCCCAAGTGGAATGTAAACACAATTACCCAATCTCATTCAATATAGCCATCTGGATCCTCTTAGTTGCTAATTGCCTCCATTAATATATCGTGCTCTAAATGAGGAAAGAAGTAATGTAACTTGGTTGAGTTCTTGTTTGACATTGTTTGTAGATGGATTTTCATGCCAATAATCATGTTTGTGAAGTGATAGACCATAGAACCTGGTATGTAATCCATGAATACATGCCCACTAGTTCTTCTTGATTCCCCATCTAGTGTAATATATTCACCCCCAACCACCATAGAGCCAATAGGAAATTCATTGCCTTCATCATTAATCAATTATCCATTTAGGATTTGCTTACCTTGAATGCATCATGCCAACCAATAATCTGTGCCCCATTCATTATCTTTCGGGGCAACAACTGCATATATGTGTCCTGGTTCTACAAGATCTAAGATATGGTCGTAGTCTATCGAAATAGCTGACTAACCCTCCTCTAAGTGGGTTGTTTCACCGGATACATGTGGGTCTACTGCAAGTTACACACGATCCCAATCGAAAACCCAATCCATGCATTCACATTCATCCCAGTCACCATTGCTACAAGGGCTGCAAAAACAAGAAAGTTTATGCATCCATATTTCAAATAGGGGGTTGTTTGAGCTTCAAACCAAATGAAATCCATGTTTTGCTTCTACTGTGCTGCAACTATAGGAAAGAGATCAATCTATATCAACCACATGCCAAAAATTCCTAACTAGCCTTCCTACCCCTGTTGATGTATGTTGCACTTTAGTTTGGCCTAACATTGTTGCAAAGCACCATTGAACTATGGATTCTGCATATTTGATATGGGGGTTTCTGGTAAACCTCATCTCCTCCCTTCGTAGTGCGGTCATGATGCATGCACCATCCCTGCCATGCTCACCTTTGTCATGCCTGCACAACCATCAACCATATCCAATGTTGATTCATCTGTATATCTCCCTCCTTTAGCTGATCATAGAAAATTTGAAAACAATGTTGCACAAAATGTAGATCATGGCATCTATCATCACTTATGTAAAAATTTGTCTCCTTCTGTATTATCCTTTTGTTGATGCTGCTCTCAGGGCCATGTCTATATGTAATATGTACAATGATGTTGACTTGGTCGGAATGGTAGTATTGACTATGAATTTCATTTTGTGGTTGAAAGGTGTAGTTTTCTACAAAATCCACAATTGACAATATGGTCCCAATGGGAAATCTATCCTTTCATTTTCTGTACTGCTCATCCTTCCATCGCACTACATGCACATGTTGAACATACTGCTCAATTTTCTTGTAGAACTCCTTAAAAAATCACATATCTGTACCTGTTGCCATTAAAACAAGGGCCGTATTAGAATGTATATGTAGAAACTAAACATGTAAGAGGAAAAACATGCAATAATAATTTGCACCTGTGACTTCACCAATGCAATCTTTTTACTTTCTTTCACACTATTTGATTGATAGGTTACGTACTTGAAGCTCTGCATCTCCATGCTCATATTTCCAAATTGATGATCATCGCTTCCATGAATGAAATGGTTCAAAAGAGAAAACCCATTGCACCTAGAACAATTCCCATATAGACATGATTTTCCATAGTATTTTTGTCCTTCATGCCTTGGACACATGATGGTGACGATAAAATCTCTTGATGCATTCAGCGGTATTACGGATTCATTGTAGCCCTACTCAAGGTTAGTATGCAAATCACAAAATATATGTTTATACATGTCATAAAAATATTCATATTCTACATGGTATTTACAACAACATGTGTTTCAATCAATGCATATACAAACGTACAATGGTTTACATTTATCAGAGGACCTTTGGCCCAGGTTCAATTCTGTGTGCTCATTCTTGAATCTCTGATAGAGTTTAGTCTGTGTTGTGTCAAGGAAATGTTTGACGTGGGGTTCACGTTCAATAGAACCTTTTCTCAGCTTTAGCACATCTCTTTGGTTAGATGAAGGTTTGGTATGATCATGCCATAACTTTTGTACTAAGTATTTAACAACATCAATTGGATTCATATCGCGACGAGGAAAACTGGCGACAAAATCCCAACAATATTTCCACCTAGAGTCTGAAGATTTTCTCTTATAACAGCGTACTTCTTAACAGTTTTTCTATTTAATTTAAGTATGTGAGAAGTGTGTGAAAGGAGGCAACATTTCTGTGTGGAATTTCTTACAACTGATTCTGATAACACATGATGAGCCGCACACAGATATTTATTATGAGACATCTTCCCAATCGCATTAAAAGAAAATTGGATATTTCTAACAATATGATTGTTATCCTCTGAACTTCTAACCATCTTTATGCCCAGAATTCTCCTAACAACAACTAAACAATTTGAATTTAACAAGCATAGTAATAATTGACATTTACCTGCATCTCTTTTGGATTCAAAATATTCCTTCATTAATATGCTACATTTCCAATCGATAGTGCATTTGGGAAACTTACCTTCAAGGCCTGACAAACAAATTTCATCCACATGGATATGTCTAGGAGTCCATTTTCTTGTAGTATACAGTCGAGGTAGGGAAGGTGGACATGAGCTACGAATCCTAGCGCTTCTTTGTTGTGGTGCTTCATTCACATGTCAGTCCATATTGGGAGTGTGATTGACATGGTTGTGGTCTTCATGGAGAGATTGCAAATTAATCATTGCTCATAGGTCCAACGGTTGATACTCAACATCTCTCAATATACCTATGTCTTCAAGATCTTCAACATGGCTCATTGACAGATTGTTGGTTGGAGACTATGTTGATGTTGGAATTTAAGTTGGGTCAATTGGACACAACCGCTTCACCCATGGTTCTAAAGTAGAGGTTGTTATGTCATCAACTCTGTTAGTATTGGTCGTAGTATCAGTGGAAATGCCTGGACCATGTCTCACTCTTTCCATTTCCAACCTGGCCTTTTCTCTTACCTCATTTTCCTTTTCAATGGGCATATTCCTTCTAGTTTTTCTTGCTCTATTACGTGAGTTTCCCATATCCAAGAGTTTATTTATCAAAACTATGAGGTCTACCCCTGCACAAGAAGCAACAAACAAGGTATTAGTTCCATTATACAAGAAACATGATGCGTTCCAACATAATTAACTAAATTGCAGATATGTTAGAATGGTAATTATTTTAATTGATACATAAATGCTGATTAAAGGTTTCTATTTATGTTCCAACTAAAGTTTCATTTCTATACTATATTTGAGTCAAGTAAAGAGAGTCAAGTTTGCAGTTATTACAGCTATAGGATTATGACTTCCTTTGTGTTCAAAAATTATTGGAAATGAAAATAAGATGAGTGAAATATTCTTCATTTACAACACCTTCGGATGAGATGACATTACACGTAATATGCCACATTAGTTGTGAGGGAAGACACAAGTTGGTGTTTGCCATGTCTCAAGAATAAATTGAATAAATTACACTCATTAAGTTATAAGTTAACTATTGAGAGAACAAGTTTACTAATTTCACAATGAGGAGGTTGCAAATTCCCCGAAAAAAAGGAGAAATCATTGAGGTAGAGGAATCCCTATCAAGCTCAATGGCATGCTATGATAAATCTAGCATGAAGAGGAGAGAATGGACAAGTTAGTGAACTATTCAATATGGACCCTCTCCCATGATTGCTTCCAAGATTTTTATACAAATTGAAGAGTCTCAATAGAGAACCTCATCTATGCCATCCTTGTGGGAAATCAAAATATATTCATGTGCAAATGATTATTGGTATACATTGCATACTTCATCTTGTATAGAGAATATGGAAAACTTGGTGAACTATTAAATATGGACCCTCTCCCATGATTACTTCAAAGGTTTTTTTTTAATTGAAGAGTGTCAAGAGATAACTTCATCTATGCCATCATTATGTGAAATCAAAATATATTCATGTGCAAATGTAAATTAGTTAACATTGCATACTTCATATTGTATGGAGAATATGAGACTTGTTTAGATGTGAAGTTCAGAATTCTTTTTGTGAAATTAAAGGTTGTCTATGAGAGAGATATTGTTGTAGGCATATGATAAAACATAAATCAATGAAATGATATGAAATCTTGTGAATGAAAACAATTATTTACAATTCACCATACCTATTCAAAATGGTCTCTTCTTGCAATGAAAACTTGTAGTTTGAATCTATCCACTTACTTCGAATACTACTGAATATGTTTGTTAGATTCCAAGAGTGATATTCTATCCAATAGATCAAAGAGTGATGATTCAGTGTGAGCCAAATTGCAGAGTTCAGGAGCAAAAAATGCACGAATAGTTGTTGAAAACCCGTGAAAATTGGTATCAATCCTGGGAATCCAAATCTCTATTTTTTTTTAATTAGTAACAGGTGCATGCATGCGTATTTGAGCATGTGCACATGTGTATAACATCGTGCACGTGCATTAATGTGTATGCACAATGAGACGCGTGCGTGCTCCTACCTAACATTTACAACATTTACTCACTAACATTTATCCCATTTAATAACTAACATTCTTCACCAATGTCTTGGTATTCACACATGTATGATTCTTTTTACAATATAGTCTTCACCACTACTTTATTCTTAGGCCCGTGGGTGACATTATGAGGTCTTAGGCTCCTTACCTATGGCTAGTGGAGGGTACAGGAGGTATCTAACACTGACCATCATCACCATCATAATCATCATCATCGTCATCCTCATCATAATCATCATCATTGTTAACACTCAGAATGTACCTAGGTTGTAAAAGGTAAATCCCAAAGGTAACATCAAAAACCACTTCAGAAAAAAACTGGCTTTTCTTTCCAGAGAGGGATCTCTCAAATATAAATTTAACAGGGCCAGATATTGGAATCAATACTTTAAAATTATGGAGATGGTTGAAACAAGACATATAAACTTTGGGTAATGGAGTCAAATAGATAAAGATAACACAAATCTTTCATACATGGGATTTCAACAAAGGCAAGATAACCATCAAGTTACAGTCATTCATTGATTTCAGGTGAATGATAAAGAAACATGAACAATCCATCAATATAGAGCATCATAAGATGAATTCCATATCAAATTTAGTAGAAATATTTATGAAATATCTGAAACAATAGCCAAAGCATAACAAGCATGAATTCTGAACTATTCAACACTACGCTTCAGATATGAAGAGAAGAAAATGGAATGTAGTCACTTGAAGACAATCACATAGAAAGGAAAGGCACAGACTGTAACATAAATGACATAGGAATCTCTGATGATTAACCAGCATTTGGCTTTGTTATTTCAAAAATTGTATGTCCTCAAAAAACACATCGATCAAACATATGGGTTCCAACCCCCAATACATCAAGTAAATTCAAATATATACATAAATAACTTCTTCCCAAGAAGATCAATAACTGAATAATCTGTTAATCAAAGTTTTTTGTAACTATATCCCTAACAACTAGGAATAAACTGCATTCTTTGATTCTGATAACAAATCATTTAATTATAATCAACTTGGTGACAGCAAGTCTTGAATAAGCAGCTCCACGACTCGCAAAACCTGTTCTTAAGGATGAATAATATACTTGGTCTTCCTGAATGTTTCCATGGTCCTCCATTGTTCTGCACCTGGTGTGTCATACTATATCATTTCTCTGATAGATACTTCCAGATCCACATAGACCTCATAAGATACAGTGGGAAATCCTCCTCTAACGATCATAAACTTTTGCAATATTTCAAAATCTTCTGTTAATTTCTCTACGATGATTTTCCCAGTCAGTCCTTCTACCGAGTATTTAGACTTGGAATGGTCCATGTGGTTTTGTACTAATATATTATGATAATGTTCTTGAGAAAATATTCTTCCCTCATCATCCCAAAAAGAAGGGAGGCCGTCTTCAAATAACTCCTTAAAAGCACGCTTGAAACCATTTATTTGTGAAGACATTGCATTTGATTTATCTTGCACCACCTTCATGAGCTAATGTTTGGTAATAAATTTCTTCGACCATAGTACAATGGCTACTATGTATTTAATTCCATTCTCCTGCAACTTTTGATATGTTAGAGAATTCAAAAAATTCAAAGCATTTTGAGATGTGTTTAAAGGATTCTTCTCCATGATCTCGTTCACCAACTTTAATTTCTGAGTAGCTAAATTAACTAATGCACTCTGATCATCAATAAAATTTAGATAATGTCTAAACAGTAACTTCCACAGATAAAGTGTCCCAGATTATATGTTTAGCTCCTTGTAGAGGAGCTTTTCCTGTACTTATTTCCTTCAACTCATTAAACGTTTTCTACAACTAGCTTTTATCGTTTAATATTTTATTCTTATTTTCAATCATTCTAGCCAGTTCTGATTTAATCTTCTCATTTTCTTCTTTCAATTCCTTGATTTCCATATCCTTCAGGCTCACCTATGACATTGGCACTAACAAATCATCAGCAGAAAATTCACTTAGAGGTTTTTCAATATTTACAAGAGATAAATCTGTATCAGCAAGAGTCTGGCTCATTCAGCTCTTCCATGATTTCCTTTTCATTGTTTTGATCCTTTTTCAACTTTGAAATCTGGGTCATCAATTCAGTTCTCTCCATTTCCCATTTGCTTTTTTCCTCCTGCAATTTCAATGCTTTGCCTTTGTAATCCATCATCTCTTGATAAAATTTATCTTTTTCTTCTTGCAATGCAAATAACACTAGGGACTAAGCTTGTTCAGAATTTGGGATTTTCAGACTCTTTTTCAATACCTAGATGGTATTGTATTTTTCCTCCAAAATATTTTTAGTGGCTTGTGCATTTCCTGGTTCACTTCTCAAACTTATAGCATTTTCCTATAGCTTCTTAATCTGGATCAGATTCGCTTTATTCTCTACTTTCTCATGTTTTAACTAGAATTCCATTTTATCTACAAGGGCTTGCAATTTGTTAATTTTCATAATGGGGTGAATCCACGGACCTGGGTAACACTTTTTGGCAAGCACATTTCGGCAAACACAAAAAAATGCACCTCGATCGAGGGCTTGTCAAGCCCTCGACTGAGGTCTTAATATCTCGACCGAGGTTTTATCAAGCCCTCGACCGAGGCATTTAAATACCT
>LPNX010998588.1:365475-392967 GCA_001517045.1 Pseudotsuga menziesii | reverse complement strand
TTCTTCAAAACAATCTTTTCTAAATGTCATGTGTGATGTTGCACCAGTATCAAGCAGCCAACAATCTTTATAAGATGAAAGAGAAGTCATTTCATTAAACCCAAGATTACAATGTGCAACAATACAATGATTAGAAGGTTTACTAGCATCTTGGTCATGTTTCTTCTGGTTGTGCTTGTCATTGATGGAGTCCCATGAAGCCCAACACTCATCTGATGTGTGTCCAGTCTTTCCGCAACGCTTGCACTGCAAGTCTGATCTTTTGCTTCTGCCCCCTCTGCCTCTGAAATTTCTTCTTCCTCATCCTCTTTTTCTGCAATCTCCCTTGGAAGGGTTTTTGGATTGGTCTTTTCCAGCTAGGGCAGCACCAATACTAGATGCAAAAGAGTGCATATTTACAACCGTTAGTGTAATTTACAATAATAAACTTGATATGACAAGGAGAAATGAAAAAATAACCTTGCAGGTCTACAGTCTCTGCCAAGGTGAATACAATGCAAGCTTCAGGTGAGCATACATAAGCTTCTTCAGTATAAAAATATTAATCACAGCAGCATTCCTTTTTATACAATATGTGGAGGCACCAGAAGCTAATATATTAGTGTGCAAAGGATATAAGTGCACAAAAAATCAAGCACCAGACTATATATAAGTGCACAAAAAATCAAGCACCAGACTATCACTATCGCAGCAACAATCTTCACATTCATCTCCACGCAGCTCCACCACTCAGGCAGCTCTTCAACTTGGTCGTAGATGTGATATGCTGACAGGTATTATGTAGTCTTCAATATATGATATCGATCACATAAGAATGTCTCAAATCTCAGCCTCCATTACACTCTCAAATCGCAGCATGCATTATATCTGTCTTGCAGCATACAAGATAAAAGATAGGTTACAGCATAGGTCACAGCAGCATCGTGGGAGATCCCACACGCACCGATAGGTTACACAAAAGCACTTACAGGTCACAGCAGCATATATCACACATTAGGGTTTGTGTATTTTCATAAATATTTTCATAAATCTGATGTGACTCTGTATTCAAACAATACCCGTTAATGAGTGGACACCATTTTCAAATCTTCTCATAAATAATGACCATTTTCAAAACTTCACAATAGCCTATCGCCAAAAATAATCAATATATCATTTAATTTCTATTCAGAGTAGTCTCCAATCTTCAACGCAGGCATACGCAGTCTTCAAGTCGCAGTCTGCAGGCAGCTAGCTCAACGTAGCATGTATGCAGTCTTCTCCACAAAGGTTCTGGCAGGTTCACTCCACGCTGGTCTTCAGTGCAGCACCAGGAAGTCAGTCTTCAACTCATCAGCCAGACATGGAACGTGCAGCACCAGGCAGTCTGCAACGCAGCCTTCACAGGCAGTCTCAAATCACAGTCTCAAATGATCAAATCGCAGTGTTCTCCTCCAGAAGGGCGATTTCTCCACGTGCTTACAAGAACAGTCTCCACAGCTCCATGCATAAAGCTAGGGCATAAATCTTGAACTCGTAGCAACAACAACCAACTCTGATAGGTAATCTCCAGATTACCAAGGCGACTTCAATAGCAGAATAGCACGGCGACCTCAATAGCAGAATACTTGCAGCTACATTGTAATGCAGTAACCAACACCATTAACTGGTCCAGTGGGTGTGGCGACAGCTGCCCGACTCAAATTTCTCTCTTTGGCAAATGACTTTGCAGTTGGAGCCCCGCGCGCAATATCCTTTATATGTGTGGCTCTGCGACACATGACCGCGCTTCTGCAACCTCCACTCTATATCAACGATCGAACAGAAGAGTCTTTCGCTGGTTCAGTTTACCCGCAACGAGAGGCGGCTGTGACTCCACGTTGTGATAGCGAGCACTCTGGTGCACGGTGCTATTATAAATGGCGCAGCTCAAGTGAATATAATGGTTTTTCATGCAATGGAGTCTCTATGATACGCATTACCAGAATTTTAGAAAATTGGGATTCAGGTACCATTTATCCCCTCGTCTACAATCTTCAACACAACAGCAGGAAACCGACGACTCCACAAGACTCAAACCATGTACGAGGAGGAGATAGGGTTCAACGGCAAGCTCAGGCCACTAGGCATAGGAAGGAATTCACAGCAATTCCAAAAACGCAGCAGTCAACAGAAAATTAGGGTTCACATTTGTGAGACAGCGCAGTCACACAAGAGTGCCTTCACGCAGCATTAACGCAGATATAAACTCACAGATCTCCACGGTTCTCACCACAATAGAATGATGAATGGAACGGCAAGATGAGACAGCGTGGTTACAAATTAGGGTTGGGCTCTTCAAAAATTTTAGCAGAGAATAAACGCAGGCTGGAGGAGTAACGCATACACTGCATGCGATTCTACTGGCAGACTGATGGAGCAGTCTGGCAATGGACTGGCAAGCAGAATTCCAGGAATGGGCAGACTGGCAACAGGCAGGAGTTATGGCAGGTAGGCAGCCAGGCTCTGATACCACTTGTTGGTAATAACTCCCGATTCCAATTAATTATTCAAATGCAAATGCCTATATTTATACATTTCATGAGGCGGTTTATTACCAGCCTTTTCGCCTTCCTATCTATTCATATTCCTATTATTTATTTACAATAATCCTGACGGATTATTCTAACACTCATCGTCGTCGTCATCATCCTCATCCTCATCCTCATCCTCATCCTCATCCTCATCCTCATCCTCATCCTCATCATCACCATCATTGTTCATCCTCATCCTCATCATCATTGTCATCCTCCTCCTCCTCATCATCATAGTCATCATCCTCATCATCATCATTGTCATCATCCTTATCATCATCATCACCATCATCATTATCATAATCATCATTGTTCCTCATCATCGTTGTCATCATCATCATCCTCATCCTCGTCATCATCATCATCATCATCATCACCATCATTGTTCATCACCATAGTCATCATCATCCTCATCATCATCGTCATCATCGTAATCAACATCATCATCCTCATCATCGTAATCATCATAATCATCGTCATCATAGTCATAGTCATCGTGATCATCATCATCATCATCATCATTGTTCCTCATCATCATCGTCATCATCATCATCTTTGTTGGGTGTTATAACGTCTAGATTAATTCACCTAATATTTAATTATCGACCGAGGTTGGTAGGCTTAGAGTTGATACAAAATATATGCGAAGGTAGAGGGTGTCGTGTAAATATTTTAAAAAACAAAATATTGAAATATCTTTCAAAATGAAAAACTGAGTCAAACTCCTAAGAATTCAATTATTAAAGTAATTAAACTGGAACAAAATATTAAACTAAATAATTGACAATTTATTTTATAAGTAAATAAAATTAAATTGAAAATGATACTATCAACAACTAACTTTTCAAATACGAAACTAAGATGCAAGGTAGACCTAACTAATAAGCAAGTAGAAGACTTAATAAAAGAAACAAGTAGAATACTTAATAAAAGAAACAAGTAGAAAACTTAATAAAGACAACTTAATTAAAAGAAACAAGTAGAAAACTTAATAAAGAAAACTGAATAAAAAGAAACAAGTAGAAAAATTAATAGGGATATCTTTAAATTCTATCCTACAAGTCTCTTTTAGTAATCACACAATGAAAAAGGAATAACCTGAAAACATACTAAGGATAACACATACAATACTGAATTTTACATGCAAACGGATAAGTCAATCCAAAGGCATAAACACAAAACAATACAACAGTAAAAAGAATCAGGAAGAAACTCAAGAAACAAAACATGAAATAGCTCAAAACGTATGTAAGGTAAAAAGAAATAAGATAACTTTTAACAAATAATCTAAAACAATCCAATTTAACTTTAATATAAAATAAAACTATCCTTTAACTATTATAGTCAAAGCATACTTCAAGTACTAAAGAAACAGAACTTAAAACAATTTCAAAACTCATTAAAAACACTAAAAATGAAATAGTGGGCTGAATGACAAACTGAACTGTGGGTCTGAAAGGGGTGGCTGAATGATAGTTTAAACAGGATGTCCAAATGACAATCTGCACAGTTAAAATGACAAAAATTAACCTAATTGATCTAATCTTCAGTTGAATTCGTGCAGATGTAAATCTAATGCATAAAGGAAATAAGTAAACCTACTTATTAAGCAAATTTGACAGTGAAATAAACTTAACAAATTCATGAAAATAAAGAGATGATTGCATGTTAATAAACAAAATGAAATTTAAATTGCATAAACTTGAAATAGAAAGAAAATAAACAGAACTGAAATTCTATTCTATCTAATAGCAAAGACTGAACATTAAACTGGAAATGAAATGACTGAAAGAAAATGGAAAGAAAACTATGCACACAATCTAGTTATTTAATTCTGGAAATAAAATGCATTACAGGAAGCAAATGAAATAATAAAACTAACTACAACAAAAAATATGAAAGAAATAAAGAAGAAAAGGAAAGAAACCTATGGTTGATGAGGGGCCCTCTCAGCAATCAGGGGTGATTCTTGGCTAATGCTTACTCAAACGTAATCATAAAAAGAAAAGCATACAACTCTTTATTCAAACAATGGAAGAGAAATACAATGTGCTAAAAAACAACAAATCAAAGCATGAGTTGATAAAACTGTGAGCTAACTGAGCTCTCACGTAGAGGCTGGTATATATAGTTGCTTATAGAGATGAGCAAGTCTACCCTTTAGTGGTCAACTACTCTCTAAATTTAGTCGATCATTATGACATCTAACAAATCGCAAGCCAATGCACAAGCATCCTCCCTTCTTCAGCGCGAGTCTGATTCTCTTTAGCGTGATGTGGCACACAGCTCCCTCTCCATTGCAAATGGTTCTCAGATGTGGCGCACGGCTCCTTCCTTAGTGCAGCAGGTGGACTGGTGGTGAGTAGAGGAGAGCACATAGAGGCAAGTCTTCTAGAACACAGGATAAATACATCAACCCAATGCGTGGAGTGTTGGTGAGGTGTCGACGAAGGAGAATGCAGGATGGCAGATCATCTAGAAGAAAGCTTCATTACCTAGACATGTGGAAAGTAAAAAATTCGCAGGGTATTTTCATTGTTTAATGCCTAGAATCAATTCTCAATAGTGTGTATTCTAGTTAGCAATCTGGATGGAAAGTTGAACAACTATCTAGACCATGAGTTGGATATATTGGGCGCAGATCTAGGACGAATGAAATGTTTGTTTGCTGGTGTGCTTCAGGACTATAGTCTGTAGTAACAATATTTAAATGCCTGCAAATATACCAACAAATTTCACGCAGCAAGCTGGATGACAAGCTAGACTTGCTGTGCGCATGGCAAGCTGAATGCGTGCTTATTTTAATTTGTCTCAAAAAGATTATATAACCTGCAAACAAATATACAAATCAATTAATATATCAAATGCGCTTCAATAACGTCAATTTTAATCAATAAAATCATAAAATGATAATAATAAATGGATTTTATATAAACCTTAAATTCATACATACCTTGGGCTAAATGGTGATCTGCGTGGCAGAAAATATGTCAAAATATAATAAAACATATGTTTAAATGAGTAATTTAACTGCCAAAAATGATAACAAATCTAGGATCAACAATCCTCATCATCCTCATCCTCATCCTCATCATCACCATCATTGTTCATCATCATAGTCATCATCATCCTCATCATCACCATCATCATCATCAACATCATCGTCATCAACATCATCATCCTCATCATTGTAAACATCATAATCATCATCATCATAGTCATAGTCATCATGATCATCATCATGACTATCATCCTCACCATCATCATCATAATCATCACCATCATTGTTCATCATCATCGTCATCACCATCATCATCATCATCATTCCATTGCAAATGCTTGAAAATAAAATCAAAGCAAAGTTTCAACTAAACCTATCATCATCATCATCACCATTGGTCCTCATCATCATCGTCATCATCATCATCATCATCATCATCACCATCATTGTTCATCATAATTATCATTGTCATCATCATCATCATCATCATCCTCATCCTCGTCATCATCATCATAGTCATCATCTTCATCATCATCATTGTCATCATCCTTATCATCATCATCACCATGATTTTTCATCATCACTGTCCTCGTCATCATCATCATTAGCAGCAGCATCATCAGCATCCTTATCATCACCCTCATCATCATCACCATAGTCATCATCCTCATCATCATCATTGTCATCAACATCATCATTATTCATCATCATCATCATGGTCATCATCATCATTCCATTGAAAATGCTTGAAAATAAAATCAAAGCAAAGTTTCAACTAAACCTATCATCATCATCATCATCATTGTTCCTCATCATCGTCGTCATCATCCTCATCCTCATCCTCATCCTCATCCTCATCATCATCATCATCACCATTGTTGTCATCATCATCATCATCATCATCGTCGTCGTTGTCGTCATCCTCATCGTCATCCTCATCATCATCATCATACTCATCATCTTCATCATCATCATTGTCATCATCCTCATCATCATCATCACCATCATTGTTCACGGTCATGGTCATCGTTGTCATCATCATCACCATCATCATCATCATCATCATCATCATCATCCTCATAGTCATCATCCTCATAATCATCATTGTCATCATCCTCCTCCTCCTCCTCCTCATCATCATCATCATAGTCATCATCCTCATCATCATCATTATCATCATCATTATCATCATCATCACTATCATCACCATCATAGTTATCATCATCCTCATCATCGTAATCATCATCTTAATCACCATCATCATAGTCATACTATTTGTGATCATCATCATCATCGTCATTGTCATCGTCATCATCATCATCATCGTCATCATCATCACAGTTATCATCATCGTCATCATCAACATCATCATCCTCATCACCATAATCATCATCATCACCATCATAATCATCGTCACCATAGTCATAGTCATCATCATCATCATCATCATCATCATCATCATCACCATCATTGTTCATCATCATCGTCATCGCCATCATCATCATCGTTATCATCACCATAGTCATCATACTCATCATCATCATTGTCATCATTCTCCTCCTCCTCATCATCATTGTTCATCATCATCATTCCATTGCAAATGCTTGAAAATAAAATCAAAACAAATTTTTAACTTAACAGATACGTGCACGCGTCTTAGAAGTACGAGTGCACTTTTAGTGTGTGTGTGTTACGTTTAAAATTACGTGCATGTGTGATTTAAATTTATAATTTTGGTGGGCACCTTTTTTCTGACCTACATGGTGGATGACTTGGCTGGTTTGGTTTTAGGTTCAGGTTGCCAAACCAAGTGGTTTGTACTATATTATGACATAAAACAGGTTTTGTACCACTTCTCCTATTTCGTGCAGGATTTTGCATATGCCACGCTTGTCCACTGCTAATGAAAATTCACACACTTGTGTAACTCTATCTGTAGATTCTAAATATGTAATTTTTATTTAAATCTATTACTTTTTTCTATTTTTTATTTAATTTTAAATGGAACAACGTCAATCTAACACAAAAGGTAGGCTATTTGCTTTGGCTATAACTTTTGATTGGCTCGCCTATTTAGAAAACGGAAAAGAACCCATACAAGAAGACACAAAGACCTACATCCAAAAAAAAATATCGTTCATTGACTATGTTAAGACCAAGATGTCATGGACCAACACTTGACCTTGTCATTTTAGGGCATCACTAACCTCATTAATTTAAATATATATATATATAAGATAAATAAATATGGAAAAATAACACTTTACTAGACACACCTGTTATCTGCAACTCTATATAATTTTTTTCACAAAATTCTACCATTTGCATACCAAACGAGTGGACCAACGCAAACATATTCATTATTTTTTGGGAAAAAATAACATACCAGCCTTATAAGAACCTCGTGTTTTGGGATTTATACTTAGTTTCCATAAATAAAAGTTATACATTCCGGAAGGTAATCTGATTGTCCATGTTTCATATTCTTACGCCATATTCCAAAAAGTTGTGTAGGTACCTCTAATATTGATTTTTGACGTTCTGATTTCTATTTTTCCAGAAGTCCATTGCAACGAACGCATCATAAGTGACCAACATTAGCTTGCACCAGCCCTAAATGTATTACCATTAGGATCTTATGATGTTTTAATAGGTACTGACTCGATAGAAAAACATCAAGTAGTTTTAAACTGTTTTGAGAAAACATTTACTTGCTTAGATGATAAAGGAGAAAGAGTTATAGTCAAAGGGATACATAGGAAAGTTTCTGTTAGACAAATCTCAGCATTACAAATGAAAAAGGTTGTACGGGAAGGTTGTAAAGTTTTTTTTGTGCATGTAATAAATGACAAGCACTTAAAAAAACTTGAAGATGAGTTAAAATTTGATGATATTCCAATCTTAAAGGAATTCTTAGATATTTTCCTGGAAGAAATTCTAGGATTACCTCCAAAGAGAGAAATGGATTTTCCTATTGAGTTAGTACCAGGAGCTATACCTAATTCCAAAGCTCCTTATCATATGAACATATTAGAACTTAATGAATTAAAACTACAACTACAAGAACTCATAGATAAGAATTATATAAGATAGAGTGTATCCCCTTCGAGAGCACCTGTTTTATTTGTTAAAAAGAAATATGGTACATTAAGTTTATGTATAGATTATCGTCAGTTAAAAAAAATGATGATTAAAAATAGATATCCTCTGCCACACATCGATGATCCATTTGATCAGATACGCGAAGAAATGATAAATTTAAAAGTAGACTTGAGATCTTGATATCATCAAGTCAAAATTAAAGACAAAGATATTTTTAAAACTACATTTAGAACCTGATATGGGCATTATGATTTTGTAGTTATGCCCTTTGGGATAACGAATGCTCCAACAAATTTTATGTGTTTAATAAACAATGTCTTAAGTACATAGTTAGATAAATTCATAGTCGTCTTCATAGATGACATATTAATTTATTCAAAAATGAAAGAAGAACATGATGAACACTTGCAGATAATACTTAAAGTTCTAAGAGAACATAAACTGTATGCTAAATTCAGTAAATGTGAATTCTTTAAAGATAAAATACAGTATCTAGGTCATGTGATATCCAAGGAAGGAATATCAATAGATCCAGATAAGATAAAAATCAATAATGGAATGGATTGTTCCCAAAGATGTAGCGGATGTCCGATCATTCATGGGAATTACAGGTTATTACCGGAAATTCATAGAAGAATTTTCAAAGATCGCAAATTCCATAACATCCTTGTAGAAAAAGGGAAAACGATTTGTATGGGATCAAAAGTGTGAAGAAAGTTTTAATAAATTAAAAGAATGTTAACTACTACACCTATATTAAAAATAGTAGATCCAAACAAGGATTTTGTTGTGTGCACTGATGCATGCAATGAAGGTTTGGGTGGAGTACTAACACAAGAAGGTCATGTAATAGCTTATGAATCAAGGAATTTAAAACCACATGAAAAGGATTGTGCCACTTACGATTTAGAGCTGGCTGCCATAATACATGCTCTGAAATTTGGCATCATCATCTAATTGGTAAAAGATTTCTATTAATTTCTAATTACATAAGCTTGAAATATTTGTTTGATCAACAAAATCTGAATGCAAGGAAATCTAGATGGTTAGCTTTCCTTAGTGAATGCGATTTCGAGATCAAACACATCAAAGGAAAGGAAAACAAAGTGGTTGATGCCTTAAGTAGAAATTCAAGGATGAATTTTATAGCTGTCATTAGTAGTTACAAAACATAATTAGATGATAAATTGGAAGAAGGGATAAAAATTGACAATGAATACCAAAATCTAAAAGAAAAAGTAACAGAAAATGAAACTGAAAATGTAAAAGCAGATTTCAATTTAAATGAAAAAGGCTTAATGCTGTATAAAAACATACTTTATGTACCTAACATACCAGAGATTAAATTGTTGAGTTTAAATGAAGTGCATAAAAGTCCTTATTCCGGACATCTGGAGTATCAAAAGATGATAACAATGCTAAGAAAATAGTATATATGGCCTAATATGAAGAATGGAGTTGCTTAAAGCTAAGCATTGACATCCAGTAGGTCTTTTACAACCACTGATAATTCCACATTAGAAATGAGAAATTATCAATCTCGATTTTATAACTATATTACCTAAAAATCAAAAGAAAAATGATTCTATAATGGTAGGGGTAGACAAACTAAGCAAGGAATCACATTTTATACTTGTTAACACTACTTATAAGGCTGCTAATATTGCTGACATAATTTCGAAGGTAATCATTTCTAATAGAGATCCTAAGTTTACTAGTAATTTTTGGAAGTCATTGTTTAAAGGACTAGATACTAAATTAAATTTCAGTACTCCTTATTATCTGAAACAGATGGACAAACATAAAGGGTAAATCAATTTCTAGAATATACGTTACAGATGTATCCTATACATCATCCAAAGAAACTCGGAAGATTATTTGCACTTAGTTGAGTTTGCGTATAATAATCACTATCAGGCTTCAGCTAAACTTATCCCTTTTGAAATATTGTATGGTAGGAAATGTAATACTCCCATTTCATGGAGTAATACGGTTGACAGATTGATGTTAGGACCTGACTTGTTAAAAGAACTGGAACTAATAGTGAAACAGGTACAAAGAAATATAAAAATTGCATAGGACAAAAAAAAGAGTCATGCAAACCTTAAAAGAACTCAGAAAGAATTGCAAGTAGGTGAGCATGTGTTTGTTAAGGTAAAACCTAGAAAGTGCTCCTTTAAGTTGGGGACTTGTGCTAAATTAGCACCTAGGTATTGTGGACCATTTAAAATATTGGCAAGATTTGGACCAGTGGTTTACTAGTTAGATCTACCACCTAATCTTAGAATACATAATGTATTTCATATTTCCATATTGAAAAAGTATGTGCACGATGGTACTCATGTGATCGATTGCAATGTTATTCTGGTAGAACCCAAAGGATATTTTCAGGTGGAACCAGACTGTATTCTCGAGAGGAGGGAAATTTTTCTATGGAATCCCACCATTGGAAAGGTAAAAGTGCAATGGAAGCATCTCATTACAGATGAAGCAACCTGATAATTGGAGAGTCAGGTGTGGGAGGAATATCCAATTCTGTTCTAGGAAGACTCCGAAGAAACTTAAGCAACATCGAGGATGATGTTGAACTTAAGAGGGGGTGTTTGTAACCCACCTGGAACTGAAAAATAAATATTTTCATTTACTTGAAAAAACATTATGTTAAAAGTTATTGTAAATTTTTTATGACCAAGGATGGTCAAGGATGACTATAATTGACTATTTATTTATTTAAATAATTAAAAAGGAGAGACACCTATACAAAGAAGATTGTTGAAGAGTTTTCATTGATCCACTAGGAGGAATGAGTAGCCATAGAAGGCTAAATGACAAGTGGAAGAACTAGCATTTCACTTTCTAGCTGTTGCATGAGGAAAAATCTGTAAAATTGTGGTCATGTTCTGTGAGAAGAGTAACTGAGCAGGTGGCTCATTTAATTACAAAACTGACCCAAAGACCTAGGAAATCTTATAAATACCATCAAATTAAGAAGGAGGCTCATTACATTCTATTCCAAGTGATTAGACCCTTGTGAATTGCTGTAAACTGAAAAAGTAGGCACACAAGAGGAATTTGATGAGGGGATAGCTAAAATGAAATTGCCGAGAGTTATGTCTGCTAGTGAGTTGCTAAGTTGCAGAGATTTTTTTGTGGGTTGTTACATAACATCTTCATTTTAGTGGTTCAGTGAATATGCTCGGGGGTCCTAAAGCAAGTGATCTTGGTTGTTTTCAAGAGACGATTGGGAGAAATGGTATTCTTTGGGTGTTTTCCCCCTTCTACAGTTATTAAGGTTCTAAGTTGTTTCTTTATTATATGTGCATTTATTTCATATATGAATCTAAAGGTTATGAATGCTGAAGGATATTTCTACACTTTTAAAGATTACTAAATTAGATTAGGTAAGATAGATTTTACTTTTGTACAATATTTCTTAAAGAATGCTACAATTTTTACAAGTTTTATTGCAAAACTTTAGATTCTAGTAATTAGTCTACAAAGAAAAATTTGTAGATAAGTACCTATAATATTATAAATAGTTTTTTTCTGAGTTTATAGTGAATTCTTTAATATCTTGTTTTATTATATTCAAGTGTATCATTGTTAAGTAAACAATGAACCATATTCTATTTAGCTTTCACCTTAGGAACAAAGTTATAATTACAGTTTCTGTAAATATTATCTATTATGGTTTAAGGCCTACTTTTATTTTTAAGAATCAATAGTTGATATTCTTAAGGAACTAAACCTAAACGAGCTAGGTTTTTTTTTCATAAATCATTTAAAATTACAGTAAAACTAAGCCTTGCGAAGTCCACTTTGAATAAACTATATAAACAAGTGTAGCGTACTTAGAGCACCAGTTGGAAGCTTGCACAGGCTATTCATTCATAACAAAAGATCAATTTTATTTACCCTAATTAAAATACTATTTAATTACTAACTAAAATTTAGAGTTATAGTTGTGAAAAATGTAAAGGACTTTAGCCAACTATAATACTTTCACGAAATCCTCAATATAGTATTAATATTAAGTACTAAATAATTTAATAAAATAAACATTTATATTCTAGCTGATAGGCTTACTCTAGGTTACTCGGTTCACACCCGAGAGGCTCTCTCTCAAGTCAAGACAAAATTTATAATATTACAAACTACACGGTAAATCTTTTTAAATATAAAAAATCTATACCTGTATGGAAAATACCTTTCTGTTCAGTAAACATTTTGACAGAGTTAGGGGTAGTCACGTCTACAATTAAAACAATAACTATTATAAATAATTCCTTCCAATGATTGTCATTTTCCCATATTTAAACATTAGTATAATTCTATAGTTTTAGACATATTTCTTTAACTCTTAGGTCACACGTTCAAAATGGTAAGGGTCTTTCTCCATATAAGGGTTTTGAACAAGATTAAACTGAATGTAAACCAACAAAATTATCAAAGATATACTAGTCTACGCATTCTAGAGATACATAGAAGCCTTACAGCTCAATTTTAAAAGAAAATAATTTTATAGTAGCCGTCAGGACTTGCCGAGCTCAAATTTTTAATAGAAAATTAACAATATAAGAAACCCAGGGTTTAACATTTTAATAACTTATGTCCTTTTCCAAGAGGCCAGAGGGTTAAAACTTGTTATTTTCCCTTACAACTAGTTATAAACTAAAAATATTGATTTCTTTTTACACTCAACAAAAAATAGCCTTGCGGCTTCATCATTTTTCTAGCTAATGAAATCACTAGTTCATATCTAAACACAACAAGAAATTACTTAACGATTTTGATATTTATGTGGCCTCACGGCCCCTTTCATTTCAAAATATAGTCATAAAAGCACAATGCTAGAGATGTAATAAAAGAATGACATGATATATCCAAAGATAAACTATTTTTATTAACAATCAAAGAGAAGTTGTAGGTTATAAACCACGAAGAAGCTGGTTCTTTCGATCCCTAAAACATTCTATTTACAAGACTCTGTAAGACCTCAAACCCTTAATAAAACTAAACATTACATTACATAACAGTCCCCTTCAGACTCCATGGTTGAAGGGAGAATATTTTTATAAAAACTGGAAAGTGCCATAGGGTCGAACAACCAGAAGGTTTACCAATATTTTCATCAGAAGGAAACGGATAAAATGACTCCAACCATGAGAGTGATCGCCCAGTCTTAGAGCCACAGAGACACAACCAACAAAGCCACAAAGAGCAATGAATGTGGGTATCAAGTCTTACCATACCATGCACCATCACCTTGGAGACCGAATGCCTTTTTCAATGCAGCAACCCCAGCAAGAACACCTGCAAACAAACATGAAGAGGTCAGTCTTCAGTTTTAAGGTGTATACATATAATAAAGAACATTAACAAAAAATTAAGTAACTTACCTTACGTAGAAGCGTCAATGATGGTAATGACTATCTTAGAGATTAGTCCACGACCCTAAATCCAAAAGAAACAAACATACTCGGTCAAGGAGAAAACCCATTACAACTACGCTGGTGCATTGCTTTTATAGAGTTTGGAGCGAGGAGAAGGCCGAGAGCCTCAACTCTCTCCCCTTCACTACACTATGCAGAAACCAAATAACCTAATGACAAGACCAACTAACGAAATAACCTAATGACAAGACCAACTAACGAAATACAAGGGACATTAAACCCTTAGGGTTTATGAAAAGACACTACTGCTTTCCAACTGGAGACCGTAGGGACATCACGTGTCCCTCTTAAATTCCACTCCATGTTAATACTTTCAACCCCAAATGCTATAGTCGCAAAGCCATCGAAATTTTCTATTAATGCCATAATATATATTTCTTTATACTCATGTTATCATATGGTAAGAGGAAACCTTAATTTAGTCAAGCACTTAGATATTTGCTTACGATTATTTTGTTTATCCTTAGCTAGGGCCTTTGTTAATTATCTTGGATTTGTGTGTAAGCTATCAACATCTGGCACCTGTAAAATGATTACATAGGGTCTGCGTTAGCTTCAGAGCCAAGTAATACCTTTAAACCCAACCCCCTAGCATCACAATAGTGTTAACAAGTACTTAAAACATAACAAGTAGGAAGCCAACTATAACTATCTTAAAATAAATGTATGATTTACCTTTTATGACTTAAACATCAAGTAACTAGTTCAAAATAACGGTAAGTTGCATTCGAAAGTTGTCATAACTCAGTAATCATGCACTAATGCAGGTTAAAGGTTAGATACTGAAGTTAGTGTAAAAATTGTTTACCTTATATGTATTTACAGTTAACCCTTCAAATAATTTTTTTGTTATTCATGAAATTTGGAGATGTTACACGGTGAACAGCTTGTAATCCTCCAAGATGGAGATTACAATCAAGGAAACAGTCCCAATTTGAGAAATCAAAGACATATGTATAGAACAATAGAAGGAGTGCATCTCTATGGAAAAGATGTCAAATCTACTACGTGCTATTTGTTTGAGCCACTGATTAATGAGATCTACAGATCTGGGCATGCTTGACTGAGTGTACACAGTTAGTAAAGAATGCATGAGGCAACTTGATTCTTCCATCTATTTGATCTAGTTGATAACCATCTATTCGACGCGGCCAGTGAGAGAGCCATGGATAAGAGAAGTTTGGGAGGCAGCGTGAAGGGAGGCTAAAGACACCTCGTGTGCGTGTGCAAATTCTTCAACAGAGATAGTGAGAGGAGATTGAAAGCCAGAGGAGACAATGTGGAAATATAGAGCGGGCTTCCTATTCAGCTTGGTAAAATATAAATTTCTCTTTAGAAATGTACCTAGTGTTGGTGGAAACGTTTAATGGAAACAATTTCTACAATTGGAAAAATAAAAATTCAACTATTTTTATGAGCAATAATTTATGGAGAATTGTAGATGGCTCATAAACAACACTTACATATTCACTCAATTAATAGTCTCAAAAAAAACTGAAAGGAGAGCTAAGTCCATTATTAGATTAATCTTTGGGATTCTTAATTATATTTTATTGATTAAAAAAAATCTTCTAAAGATATGTGAAAAAAATTGACTAAATTTTTGGTGCAAATATATACAAAAGAAAAGTTTTCTTTGAAATTACAATTACAATTATCCAAATTAAAAATGCAAACATCATTCTCTGCCTATATCAATGAATTAAAGCATGATTCTTTGCCTATATCAATGAATTAAAGTCTCTAATGAGAAAATAGTTTATCATCAAATTATGATAATACTCCTTTCACTCTAAGTTAATTTTCCACTTAAACACAAAACTCTTTCCAAACTGAAATCACCCTATTTTCAAAAGTAAGGAAGGATTAATAGAAGCAAAAGTACAGTTGAGTGCTTCCACTGCAAAAGACATGGACATACAACATTGAATTGTAAAATTTGTGCCAACGATCTTCTAAAGAAAAACTGAAAGGGTTAACAATCTATGAAGAAATCTCAGATGTTAGCTATGAACTCCCACTAGATTCTGACATTGATTATGAAGTCAATACAACACCAAATTTTGACATTGATTATGAAGTCAATACAAAACCTTTTTAAGAATCTTCTAAGAAATAGTTAGTTTACATGAAGGTCACTTGTATGACTAACTTTTGGATATGTTCAATATTTAGAGTGCTCTTATAGATCGATCATTGTTGGATTCAAGAAGCTATGTGTTCAAGAGATGGAAGTACCTCCATAGATTAGTCCACTTACTTTGCTACTTCTTTTCCAAACTCAACACCTATGCACTTTGGCATAGTAAGAGAAATTATGTGTTAAATGGGAAGCTCAAAGATAAAGTGAAGAAATAGCAAAAACTATAACATTTTAAAGTGGATGTAAATGTCAATGAAGACTGGTTAGACAAAAGAATATTGTGATTTGTTTGTTATGTAAACATTAAAGCAAGGAATTAGAGGTAATGCTTACTTGATATTGAGTTTCTTAAAAAGTTGCTTAGTCAGCTATTTAAATCCACATTTTATATATCTAGATATAATTGAACTCAATAATATATTTATAATTTTGTAACTCAATCTTTGATTAATAAAATACATATTCTATCTTATAATAAATAAAATATCTCTCACTTGGATAAGGCCAAAATATAACATATGAAAAATTTAGCGAAGTTAAAATATTTAAATAACATATTTCTATTTTTGTAAGTCAATCTTTTATTAATAAAATATATCTTATATTTTATAATAAATAATATAGCTATAACTTTCATGAAATGATTAACATATGTCCAAAATATAACATATAAAAAACTTAGCAGAGTTAAAAATTTTAAATAACATATAATTTCTATAATATATTTTTGTTGTTGATATAAATATTAATAAACATTTGTAAATTGTATTGTGGAAAATTACAGAAAAAAGCATATTATATAAGATGAAAAATATAACACATAAAAAATTTAGTAAAGTTAAAATTTTAGAATAAAATATGATTTCTGTAATATATTTTTGCTATTGATATAAATATTGTTAATAAACATTTGTAAATTGTATTGTGGAAAATATGGGAAAAAAGCATTTTATTACATAAGAATCGAGAGATGTCTTTTCTGTTCCATGCTCTGAAATTGGATGGAGAATGCCGTATGACAGCGAGGTGCCATATGACTCTAAGTGGTGGCTACTATGACAAGATTATCGATGGCTCTTGTAACAAGATTATTTAATGTTATATTCATGGCTGCTATAACAAGATTAAAAATAAAAATAAAGTTTAGATTATCTTAATTCTCAATGATAAAGAGCAAGGAGGCCACCCACATAAGAAAACAAAATTATAAAGAAACTTTTAATTATTCATGAAATTTGGAGATGTTACACGGTGAACAGTTTGTTATCCTCCAAGATGGAGATTACAATCAAGGAAACAGTCCCAATTTGAGAAATCAAAAATGTATACATAGAACAATAGAAGGAGTGCATCTCTATGGAAAAGATGTCAGATCTACTACGTGTTGTCTGTTTGAGCCACTGATTAATGAGATCTACAGATCTGGGCATGGTTGACTGGGTGTACATAGTTAGTAGAGGACGTGTGAGGCAACTTGATTCTTCCATCTATTTGATCCAGTTGATAACCATCTATTCGACGCGGCCAATGAGAGAGTCATGGATAAGAGAAGTTTGGGAGGCAGCGTGAAGGGAGGCTAAAGACACCTCGTGTGCCTGTGCAAATTATTCAACAGAGACAGTGAGAGGAGATTGAAAGCCAGAGGAGACAATGTGGAAATATAGAGCGGGCTTCCTATTCAACTTGGTAAAATATAAATTTCTCTTTAGAAATGTACCTAGTGTTGGTGGAAAAGTTTAATGGAAACCATTTCTACAATTGGAAGGTAAAAAATCAACTATTTTTTATGAGAAATAATTTATGGAGAATTGTAGATGGCTCATAAACAACACTTACATATTCACTCAATTAATAGTCTCGGAAAAAAATGAAAGGAGAGCTATTAGATTAATTCTTTGGGATTCTTAATTATATTTTATTGATTAAAAAAAATCTTCTAAAGATATGTGAAAAAAATTGACTAAATTTTTGGTGAAAATATATACAAAAGAAAATTTTTCTTTGAAATTACAATTATCCAAATTAAAAATGAGACATCATTCTCTGCCTATATCAATGAATTAAAGCATCATTCTTTGCCTATATCAATGAATTAAAGTCTCTAATGACTAAATAGTTTATCATCAAATTATGATAGTACTCTTTTCACTCTAAGTTAATTTTCCACTTAAACACAAAATTCTTTCCAAAATGAAATCACCCTATTTTCAAAAGTAAGGAAGGATTAATAGAAGCAAAAGTACAGTTGAGTGCTTCCACTGCAAAAGACATGGACATACAACACTGAATTGTAAAATTTGTGCTAACGATCTTCTAAAGAAAAACTGAAAGAGTTAACAATCTATGAAGAAATCTCAGATGTTAGCTATGAACTCCCACTAGATTCTGACATTGATTATGAAGTCAATACAACACCAAATTTTGACATTGATTATGAAGTCAATACAAAACCTTTTTAAGAATCTTCTAAGAAATAGTTAGTTTACATCAAGGTCACTTGTATGACTAACTTTTGGATATGTTCAATAATTAGAGTGCTCTTATAGATCGATCATTGTTGGATTCAAGAAGCTATGTGTTTAAGAGATGGAAGTACCTCCATAGATTAGTCCACTTACTTGGCTACTTCTTTTCCAAACTCAACACCTATGCACTTTGGCATAGTAAGAGAAATTATGTGTTAAATGGGAAGCTCAAAGATAAAGTGAAGAAATAGCACAAACTATAACATTTTAAAGTGGATGTAAATGTCAATGAAGACTAGTTAGACAAAAGAATACTATGATTTGTTTGTTATGTAAACATTAAAGCAAGGAATTAGAAGTAATGCTTACTTCATATTGAGTTTCTTAAGAAGTTGCTTAGTTAGCTATTTAAATCCACATTTTATATATGTAGATATAATTGAACTCAATAATATATTTATATTTTTGTAATTCAATCTTTTATTAATAAAATACATATTCTATCTTATAATAAATAAAATAGCTCTAACTTTCATGAAATGATTGGTATAAGGCCAAAATATAACATATGAAAAATTCACCAAAGTTAAAATATTTAACTAACATATTTCTATTTTTGTAAGTTAATCTTTTATTAATAAAATATCTGTTATATTTTAAATAGCTATCACTTTCATGAAATGATTAACATATGCCCAAAATATAACCTATAAAAAACTTAACAAAGTTAAAATTTTAAAATAACATATAATTTCTGTAATATATTTTTGTTGTTGATATAAATATTAATAAACATTTATAAATTGTATTGTGGAAAAGTATGAAAAAAACAATATTAACAAATATTTGTAAATTGTATTGTGGAAAAATATAGAAAAAAAACATATACAAAATTTAGTAAAGTTAAAATTTTAGAATAATATATGATTTATGTAATATATTTTTGCTATTGATATAAATATTATTAATAAACATTTGTAAATTGTATTGTGGAAAATATGGGAAAAAAGCATTGTATTACATAAGGATCAAGAGATGTATTTTTTGTTTCATGCTCTGAAACTGGATGGAGAATGTCGTATGACAGCCAGATGCCATATGAATCTAAGCCGTGGCTGCTATGACAAGATTATCAGTGGCTCTTGTAACAAGATTATTTAATGTTATATTCATGGCTGCTATAACAAGATTAAAAATAAAAATAAAGTTTAGATTATCTTAATTCTCAATGATAAAGAGCAAGGAGGCCACCCACATAAGAAAACAAAATTATGAATAAACTTTTAATTATAAAAAAAGTGGAGTGTGTTTTATTCTTCTCGTAGAGCAAGGACATTGATCACACATTCAATCTTGTGGAGAGCAATAAGCACCCAGTAGCGCAGCAATTAATGCTGCGACTGTAGGGCACAATATCCGTTGGATCAACAGTGCAACATTAATTGCTACGCAGCGCAACAATTAATGTTGCAGTTGTGGGGCACAGCAACCGTTGGATCAACAATGGAATCAAATCCGATGGTTGTTGTGCCCCGCAGCCGCAGCATCTGCTGCGCTGCAGGGTGCTTATTGTTCTCCCAACCTTGTTATGTCACAGAGTACGGAAGTTTTAAAATCTCAAACTTGAAGATGGAGATTCGAGAACGTTTGCCACTTCCTTGATAGACTTTTAGGTATTGTGACACGATGGGAAAAATTACATTCGCAAGTATTTATTGACTTTTGAAGATTACAAAGAAATTTTGAATGTATGGCCATGTACCATGAGTTTTATTTGGCAACAAATGCCTTTCGAATTTGCCAGGACTGGCGAATGCTCAGAGATGCTGCTGCAAGTTTCCAACTTTCTTAGGCACTCTATGTCAACAATATTCCAACCTGATACACAAATTTGGAAGTATTCTCAGGTTTTTCTCTTGGCCTTGCAGATCCAACGGTTCATATGCTGCTTTGCTTTGCAGATAATCAGTGTTTTCCATGTCTAATAACCCTACCGTGTTCATATCAATGGGCACTGCAAATACTTCAATGGCCCATATGCCATCGTTTTCCTTTGCACGAGTGGCAGGATTTGGTTCACTTTGACCTTTGGAACACATGTTTGGACCCTTCCCACTCCACAATATTAACGTCTCTGCCAACAATCCCTTTTGTAGCCTGTTTCGCTCGATGAAGAATTCTTATGCACTTAGTATTCACATAATTAGATTCAACGTGTTACATTATATTTATTCCATATCAATCTAATTTTATTGTAATGAGGAGAATGGATAACTCGATCGGCTCATATTTAGTGTCACACTCACTTTAGAATGAGTGTTTTAACAGTGTATTTTATTCACAATTAGTCTATACTCAAACACCACACTTACTTTATAGACACTGTATTTTATTCACATCTCCTCTATACTTACTTGACACACTTACTAGACACTGTATTTTATTCACATCTCCTATATACTTACCTGACATACTTACTGTACAAAGAGTATTTGACACACTCATTTTACAAAAGAGTGCTTTCACTATATGTCACCTTATCCCCAATTGGTCTATCCTCACCTGACACACTCACCTTATAAGAAGTGCTCTAACAATGAACCAATGCAAGCTATACTTTGTACCTAAGTGCTCTAACAATGAACCAATGCAAGCTATACATGATACGGAAGTATTCTCGACAATGATGCTTCTCACATTTTATTCTCAAGCAAAAAGTTCTATTTTGAGCACCGAAAAATGATTTTGCGTATAGCCTTGGCCATCTGGACATTTCCTTTCTTTTCGAAATGAATTATGGTGGGAGTATTATTACAGCACCGAATTATCCGTTCACAACTCCACTCTGCAAATGTTGATATCATCTCTATTGAAAAGGACGCTAAGGAAACTGAGAAATGTTTCATTATATTGTATTTGTTCATAGAAGACACTATTGTATATACTCATACATACATACTCTTTATTATGTATATAGAAGACACTACTGCTTTCCAACTGGAGACAGTAGGGACATCACGTGTCCGTCTTAAATTCCACTCCGTGTTTAATACTTTCAACCCCAAACGCTATAGTCACAAACCCATCGAAATTTTCTATTAATGCCATAATATATATTTCTTTATACTCATGTTATCATATGGTAAGAGGAAACCTTAATTTAGTCAAGCGCTTAGATATTTGCTTAGGATTAGTTTGTTTATCCTTGGCTAGGGCCTTTGTTAATTATCTAGGATTTGCCTGTAAGCTATCCACATCTGGCACCTGTAAAAAGATTACATAGGGTCATGCGTTAGCTTCAAAGCCGAGTAATAACTTTAAAACCATCTCCCTAGCATCACAATAGTGTTAACAAGTACTTAGAAGATAACAAGCAGGAAGCCAACTATAACTATCTTAAAATAAATGTATGATTTACCTTTTACAACTTAAACATCAAGTAACTAACGGTAAGTTGCATTCTAAAGTTGTCGTAACTCAGTAATCATGCACTAATGCAAGTTAACGGTTAGATACTGAAGTTAGTGTGAAAATTGTTTACCTTATATGTATTTGCAGTTAAAGCTTCAAATAATATTCTTGTTATTCATTAAATTTGGAGATGTTACACGGTGAACAGTTTGTAATCCTCCAATATGCAGATTACAATCAAGGAAACAGTCCTAATTTGAGAAATTAAAGGCGTATGTATAGAACAGTAGAGGGAGTGCATCTCTATGGAAAAGATGTCGGATCTACTACGTGTTATCTGTTTGAGCCACTGATTAATGAAATCTATAGATCTCGGCATGGTTGACTGAGTGTACACAGTTAGTAGAGAATGCGTGAGGCAACTTGATTCTTCTATCTATTTGATCGAGTTGATAACCATCTATTTGGCACGGCCTGTGAGAGAGCCGCGGATAAAAGAAGTTTGGGAGGCAGCGTGAAGGGAGGCTAAAGACACCTCGTGGGAGGCAGCGTGAAGGAAGGCTAAAGACACCTCGTGTGCCTGTGCAAATTCTTCAAAAGAGACCATGAGAGGAGACAATGTGGAAATATAGAGCGGGCTTCCTATTCAACTTGGTAAAAAGAAATGTACCTAGTGTTAGTGGAAAAGTTTAATGGAAACAATTTCTACAATTGGAAAAATAAAAATTCAACTATTTTTTATGAGCAATAATTTATGGAGAATTGTAGATGGCTCATAAACAACACTTACATATTCACTCAATTAATAGTCTCGAAAAAAATTGAAAGGAGAGCTAAGTCCATTATTAGATTAATTCTTTGGGATTCTTAATTATATGTTATTGATTAAAAAAATTCTTCTAAAGATATGTGAAAAAAATTGACTAAATTTTTGGTGAAAATATATACAAAAGAAAAGTTTTCTTTGAAATTACAATTACAATTATCCAAATTAAAAATGCAGACATCATTCTCTCCCTATATCAATGAATTAAAGCATCATTCTTTGCCTATATCAATGAATTAAAGTCTCTAATGAGAACATAGTTTATCATCAAATTATGATAATACTCTTTTCACTCTAAGTTAATTTTCCACTTAAACACAAAACTCTTTCCAAACTGAAATCGCCCTATTTTCAAAAGTAAGGAAGGATTAATAGAAGCAAAAGTATAGTTGAGTGCTTCCACTGCAAAAGAGGTGGACATACAACATTGAATTGTAAAATTTGTGCCAATGGTCTTCTAAAGAAAAACTGAAAGAGTTAACAATCTATGGAGAAATCTCAGATGTTAGCTATGAACTCCCACTAGATTCTGACATTGATTATGAAGTCAATACAAAACCTTTTTAAGAATCTTCTAAGAAATAGTTAGTTTACATGAAGGTCACTTGTATGACTAACTTTTGGATATGTTCAATATTTAGAGTGCTTTTATAGATCGATCATTGTTGGATTCAAGAATCTATGTGTTCAAGAGATGGAAGTACCTCCATAGATTAGTCCACTTACTTGGCTACTTCTTTTCCAAACTCAACACCTATGCACTTTGGCATAGTAAGAGAAATTATGTGTTAAATGGGAAGCTCAAAGATAAAGTGAAAAAATAGCACAAACTATAACATTTTAAAGTGGATGTAAATGTCAATGAAGACTAGTTAGACAAAAGAATATTGTGATTTGTTTGTTATGTAAACATTAAAGCAAGGAATTAGAGGTAATGCTTACTTGATATTGAGTTTCTTAAGAAATTGCTTAGTTAGCTATTTAAATCCACATTATATATATCTAGATATAATTGAACTCAATAATATATTTATAATTTTGTAACTCAATCTTTGATTAATAAAATACATATTCTATCTTATAATAAATAAAATAGCTCTCACTTGGATAAGGCCAAATTATAACATATGAAAAATTTAGCGAAGTTATTTAATATTTAAATAACATATTTCTATTTTTGTAAGTCAATCTTTTATTAATAAAATATATTTTATATTTTATAATAAATAAAATAGCTATAACTTTCATGAAATGATTAACATATGCCCAAAATATAACATATAAAAAACTTAACACTTAAAATTTTTAAATAACATATAATTTCTGTAATATATTTTTGCTATTGATATAAATATTAAAAAACATTTGTAAATTGTATTGTGGAAAAATATCGAAAAAACAATATTAATAAATATTTGTAAATTGTATTGTGGAAAATTACAGAAAAAAAAAACATATTATATAAGATGAAAAATATAACACATAAAAAATTTAGTAAAGTTAAAATTTTAGAATAAAATATGATTTCTATAATATATTTTTGCTATTGATATAAATATTGTTAATAAACATTTGTAAATTATATTGTGGAAAATATGGGAAAAAAACATTTTATTACATAATAATCAAGAGATGTCTTTTCTGTTCCATGCTCTGAAACTGGATGGAGAATGCCGTATGACAGTGAGGTTCCATATGACTCTAAGCGGTGGCTGCTATGACAAGATTATCAGTGGCTCTTGTAATAAGATTATTTAATGTTATATTCATGGCTGCTATAACAAGATTAAAAATAAAAATAAAGTTTAGATTATCTTAATTCTCAATGATAAAGAGCAAGGAGGCCACCCACATAAGAAAACAAAATTATAAAGAAACTTTTAATTATAAAAAAAGTGGAGTGTTTTATTCTTCTCGTAGAGCAAGGACATTGATCACACATTCAACCTTGTGGAGAGCAATAAGCATCTCGCAGCATAGCAATTAATGCTGCGACTATGGGGCATAGCAACCGTTGGATCAATAGTGGGATCAAATCTGACGGTTGTTGTGCCTCACAGCCGCAACATTAACTGCTGCGCTGCAGGGTGCTTATTTCTCTCCCAACCTTGTTATGTCATAGAGTACGGAAGTTTTAAAATATCAAACTTTAAGATGGAGATTCGAGAACGTTTGCCACTTCCTTAATAGACTTTTAGGTATTCTCACACGATGGAAAAAAGTACATTCGCAAGTATTTATTGACTTTTGAAGATTACAAAGAACTTTTGAATGTATGGCCATGTACCATGAGTTTTATTTGGCGACAAATGCCTTTTGAATTTGCCGCAACTCGCTAATGCTCAGAGATGCTGCTGCAAGTTTCCAACATTCTTAGGCACTCTATGTCAACAATATTCCATCCTGATACACAAATTTGGAAGTATTCTCAAGTTTTTCTCCTGGCCCTGCAGATCCAACGGTTCATATGCTGCTTTGCTTTGCAGATAATCAGTGTTTGCCATGTCTAATAGCCCTACCATGTTCACATCAATGGGCACTGCAAATACTTCAGTGGTCCAAATGCCATCGTTTTCCTTTGCACTAGTGGCAGGATTTGGTTCACTTTGACCTTTGGAACACATGCTTGGACCCTTCCCACTCCACCATATTAACGTCTCTGCCAACAATCCCTTCTGCAGCCTGCGTCGCTCGATGAAGAACTCTTATGCACTTAGTATTCATATAATTAGATTCAACCTGTTACATTATATTTATTCCATATCAATCTAATTTTATTGTAATGAGGAGAATAGATTCTGGATAGGCTCATATTTAGTGTCACACTCACTTTAGAAGGAGTGTTTTAACAATGTATTTTATTCACATCTCCTCTATACATACCTAACACACTTACTGTACAAAGAGTATTTGACACACTCATTTTACAAAAGAGTGCTTTCATTATATGTCACCTTATCCCCAATTGGTCTATCCTCACCTTATAAGAAGTGCTCTAACAATGAACCAATGCAAGCTATACTTTATACCTAACTGATCTATAACCAATGCAACCTATACTTTATAGCTAGCTGATATATACCATATAGCTATATAGACACAAAAATAACATATACCTCATAGCTCAAGCTATACTTTATAGCTAACTGATCTATAACCAATGCAACCTACAATTTTGTTTGAGGGTCTAGATGATGATACCGGATCTGCTCTGCTCTAGTTTATGAAGATAACTTCTTCGAATCAAAGGCCCAATGGCCCAATGCTCGTTATTAGAGAGTCCCAATGGGTGAATCTTCATTTTTAAATGTTTTATCTTTTAGTTGGTTGGAAACTCTATAAGCCATGCCATCGTCATAGTCTCAGCAGTAGCTTCAATACCCTTGTAAGCCATCATGTGATCGTCATATTTATTCAATAACTAGTTCCTGCTACTAGATCATGAAGAATTGGGTAATATTGCAGGAAAGGATTTGGTAGTTATAATGCCATTTATCGCAAGTTAATGGGTTTATAAAAATCAAAACACTTTAGCGTTGAAGTGTTGGACAGAGGGAATTAACTTGGAGCTTGGAGCTTCCACCCAATGAAGGCGGCACCGTTGTTGGGTCTGTTACTATTTGAATAGATAAACTTGGTTGAAGATTTTTCAGTAACTGAATGGATAAAGCTGCAGAGTTCTGTAAAGCTCTAGGAAGTCATAAACCTACTGTAACATAGTTACATTTGGCGAGTTTTTTTAAAGTGACTGCACGTAGAACTATAAAGTTGCTGCACAGTTGTCGAAGGCAATGAAGCTTTAGAAAGAGTTAAAATTATTCTGTATATTGAAGAGTATGTGTTACAGTTTATATTGCCGGGACTGGCAAATGCTCAGAGATGCTGCTACAAGTTTCCAACTTTCTTAGGCACTCTATGTCAACAATATTCCAACCTGATACACAAATTTGGAAGTATTCTCAGGTTTTTCTCCTGGACTTACAGATCCAACGGTTCATATGCTGCTTTGCTTTGTAGATAATCAGTGTTTGCCATGTCTAATAGCCCTACCATGTTCACATCAATGGGCACTGCAAATACTTCAATGGCCCATATGCCATCGTTTTCCTTTGCACGAGTGGCACGATTTGGTTCACTTTGACCTTTGGAACACATGTTTGGACCCTTCCTACTCCACCATATTAACGTCTCTGCCAACAATCCCTTCTGCAGCCTGCGTTGCTCGATGAAGAATTCTTTTGCACTTAGTATTCACATAATTAGATTCAACCTCTTACATTATATTTATTCCATATCAATCTATTTTTTTGTAATGAGGAGAATAGATAACTGGATCGGCTCATATTTAGTGTCACACTCACTTTAGAAGGAGTGTTTTAACAATGTATTTTATTCACAATTAGTCTATACTCAAACACCACACTTACTTTACAGACACTGTATTTTATTCACATCTCCTCTATACTTGACACACTTACTAGACACCGTATTTTATTCACATCTCCTCTATATTTACCTGACATACTAGCTGTACAAGGA
>LPNX010998588.1:328112-364618 GCA_001517045.1 Pseudotsuga menziesii | reverse complement strand
ATGTTTATTTTGTAATATTTTTTAAAGTTGTATTTTATTAATAAATATATTATTTATTTAAAAATATTTGAAAAATTGTTTAAATTAAAAATGAGTATATAGGTTTTTCTTTGGAGATTACCTTTTATATTAAGTTTTTTTAAGATAGCAAATCCTTTTAATATTTAGTTGTTAAAATTGATAATGAGGAAGTTATGGCTTAGGTGAGAGATAAGGAAGTTGGTTTGTGATATGTAAAGGGATAGTGAATAATTTTAAATTATAATCTAGAATCAATACTTCACAACAATTTATGTGTGTAAAATAATTTTTTTTTTTAATAAACAAATAAAGTGATTTTTTTGTCTTTGAAAATTAATTTTATAACTTTGTGAACATTTTTTTTCTTCAATATAAATTACAATTGTTCTTAACATTTTTTCTAAAAACATTGGTAGAGAATATACAATTTATAATATGATAATTTTTTAATTTTCTTAATTTTAAAGACCCAATAGACCAAAGTTGGTCTCAATGGGTTTAGTCACCATTATCATCATTTTTTTTAAATTTATTTATTTATTTTGTTAATTAATTAAATATATAATTTACCCAATACAATTTACCAAAGTTGGTATTAATGTATGCAACCAACCAAACAATTGTTAATTACTTTGAATATTTATTTTTTGTATTTTGACAAATAAAGTCAAAATAAATGTAATGAAATTATTATTATTTAATTAATTAAATAATTGAGGGGCAATGAAAAATGAAAAAAGTTGCCTAAGTAAATACATGAGCCATCTTCCCTAAAATCAAGTAAAGACTCTTTTTGGAGCATTAAAGAGTGGGTGACTCATAAATGACCAAGTCCTAGGCAAAATACTATAAAATAGTATGTCCAACAACTAAGTAGGAGGTTGGAGATGGAAAGGAAATAATCTATTGATGCAAAGAGATTGATAAGAATTCGTGGTTGTGGTTCAACAAAGAGGCTTAGGGGTTCTGGAGCAAGCAAGTTTGGCTACTCTAAGAGTTGGTCTGGAGGAACCAAACAAGTTCAGGGTTCTGGAGCAATCAAGTTTGGCTACTCTAAAAGTTTTCCCATAGTTCCTTACAAAATTCATCTAATGCTTTAAGCTTGATAATTACATTATGAAAGTATATTATAATTCTAAATATTTTTATAAAATAAGATTATACATTACCTTAAGTAGTTTCATTTTTAACTAATTTATTATTATTCTTAATTTTTACTTATTATTATGTTAAATATCTATCAAATCAATTTGTTATTTTCTTCCACGTTTTCTTCAAACAAATTACTGATACAATAAGGAGAGTCTAGAGGCTTCTCTTCTCATATTTAATGGGATCATCTCCGGGTAGTAAGGATTCCTAAGGAGACAATCATGATGGAGCAATTGTAATATCATAAAATAAGGAAACATTCTTGCAATAAAATAAATAGAATCACTTAGCAATAACACAACTAAATGAAGAGTACTTAGTTGGAAAATAAATTAAAGCATAACTAAATCATGTTAATGACATAATTAATAGATTCCATCATGATTGAGCAATTGTAATATCATAAAAGAAGAAGACATTCATGCATAAACATAATCACTTAGCACTAACACAACTAAATGAAGAGTAATTAGTTGGAGAATCACCTAGGGTAGAATAAAGGGAAATCTTTATTCGCTCATTTTCTAAACTCAAATATTTTCTAAGAAAAATATTATTCCATTATACATTGATAAATAACAAATTTGATTTTGACCTTGTTCATTGAATAAGGAGATCATCCTCTAACAAATAAATCCTCTTTTAATGCCGTTATGTTAGGGCCTCAAGTTAACTAAACGGTAAGTGAAAATTAAGCTCTGCCATAAATAAGTGTGTGTACACACACACTAGGGAGTTGTAATTCTCATACACACTAGGGATTTGTAGTTCTCATATTTCAATAGATTTTGATGCATATGATTTAATCATTGAACCCCTTGGCTCTCATCAAATATTCACGGTATATACTTTATATACAATTCGAATGAAACCTTAATTTATGTACATAAAGATGGGGCAAGTTATCAAATTTCAAAGAGAAACTCAACGCTCATATAAGTAATTCTTGGAAACCCCAATATGTGTATGTGATAATAAGATGCTTTGGCCTTTAGTGTCCAAAGTGTACATACACGCAGAAGGAGAACCAATCACAACACCATTTAGTATATGGGTCAAATCTTCGAGAGGAGTCACCCATGTTTTGTTTTCTTTACATTTAAGTGTAATAACCCAATTCAAAAATTCTCAACTAAGTTAGAATTTGGGGAAAAATTTCCTTGACTAGTCTTGACTCTAAGGGATTCGAATGGCACAAGAGGGTCTTGAATTTGGTAAGCACAGATATGGAGAGTCTTAGAACCAGTGAATGGAATCTCTGATAACTTTATGACAAGTTATGGACATATGTAACTCGATTTTGGAACATTGAAAAAAATAATAAAATTACTAGCAATTTATGGTGCAAATCCCGCTAGGGTGTGAGCAGAAATGGCTCTCCAACTCCTATGTGACCCTCCCAGCTTGTCAAATAGAGTATGGGGTCTGTTATTAGAATTCATTTACTATAATTTAGTATGGCTAATATTTATTCAATAGAGTTTTGAAGATTCATATTCGAATGCATAAATTCAGTGATATTTGCTTAAGGGAAATGGCATGTAAAAGCTCAACTTTGACTCACAATTTGTGTAGATAATGGTTCAAAAATGGAGCATAACGAATATGGACCATTAAAATCATTGTAATATCTCACTAACGGCATATTATATTAGATCTAGGTCATAACATACATCATATATACAACTCCATTGAAATGAGAAATCAACAAATGGAAACTAGTCACAATAAAGCTTGGAAATGTGGACATTTGCATATGTATTTATTTTGATTTCGAATTGCATATGGATATTTGCATAACCCATCGATCCACCTTTGTTTTAGAAAACCATAATCAACAATAAACTCTTAACTTGTTTATTGATTCTTCTACAATAATTCATCATTCCCATGCTTCCATTCAACAACCGTAAGATCTCCACCAATAAATAATCACGCTGGAATTGAGCAAGCGAATGATAAAATTTAAGTCTGCAATATTCTATTTCTTCAAATTGCATAGCGGTAATTCATGCATATTTTCCATTCCATCTTTACAGAGTTTGTAAAATTACAATGTATAAAAATATACCCAAAGGACTTGAGAGTGCCATTCTTGTTTGCATATGAAATCATACACACGGTCACTCTTGTCTAAACTTCGCGGATTTTGAGTTTTTTGTAGCTAGTGTATATTTTTAAAACTGTTTATCATAATATCCCACATGAAAAAAGGGCGTATTTGTCTTGATCTTTATATACACCAGTAGTTTTAATCTATACAAAGGAACAAAGGGAATATGATACTTCTTGTGAGAGCTTGGCTCTTGGACTTTGATTTGATTACCGACTTTACTTGGTATGAGGACAATACCTTTAATACTACATGAAGGAAACTGATAATATATCCATTACTACCACTACTACCACTTACGGGCTTAAGACTACAACCACTACGTATTTGTCCTTAAAGATAATATAAGATTGGGAAAGAGGTTTTTCATGAGGCGGGTAACTTAAGAGGGAAGGATACTTAGGTATTAAATATGTTATTTTAAGTTTCAACCTACTTTTTCCAAAATTACCGTATTCACTAAAAAATTAGGTTTCAACTTAGTCCTGCTTGCAAAAAGCATTATCACTAGTGGTTGAACTCATATCCTATTCATTTATCCTATCAAAATATCCAGAAAAGGATAGCTATATACCTAACTATATGGAGGAAACTAACTGTACCTAACTGTATGTCAATCCTTTCCCCAACTGTATGGAAAGAGATATTATCGCATGATCGACTGTACAATCAATAAATCTAGCCTAGCATGAGGGAGTTGGAGGTACAATCAATATATTAATTACATAGGAGGAGGAACCCCAAATTGCTGCACCCCACATTAGGCTTGGAGGAGGAACTATACCCCACTGTTCTTCCTGCAAGTGAAAGGAAAGGAAAATTGTTGCACCTGTTTTGATTAGCCCTACATATTTTGGAGAGCCCTGTTGTGGACTTGCACAGTGCACACATCAGCTAATTTCATCTACATAATGTTTAAATGAGAAATTGAAATGAGGGGCGATACTGCTTCTGTCATTTCAAAGATGAATTCTTCTTTGTGGGTCCTACTGGTGAAACTAGAAACACGAGAAACTTCATCATTATGCCTAACTTCTTCTCGGGGTAAGTGGTTTAAAGTGTGACAGTAAGGTTGACCAGAGTTGATGGAAAAGATTTTATTTATTTGAATTATTATTTGGGATTCTATTATTTATTTGAATTATTCTTTTCATTGGGAGTGTACCAATTGGGGTGCTCATAAGCCCAAAAACAATAGCTAACTTCTCGCTGTGGTGAATGAGAGATTGTTCCTTGTCCTCATTCTCCAGATCATGAAGCACAAATTTTGTGTTGGGAATGTACCCTGCATCCTTCATCTTCATAGACATGGCCTCCAATAATGAATGGATTTCCCTAATTTGTGGGTGTGAACTATCATTTACCGTGAGTGAATGCACTATATTCATGACTTCCATCTAGCTACATCCTGGATTCTTTTTAATTATCCTATCTTTCATCATTTTTCTCACCTTTCCGCAGTGGCATAGATATTTGAAAGAAACACATACAATCCAGAGTCATAGAATCCAGAGGTTTAGATATTTGAAAGCAACACATACAGTGGCATAGATATTTGGAAGCAACACATACAACCCTGCAGAACGTATTGCTAACTCCAGATTACCATGGATCCTACAAGCGTTAAGCAATGCTCCCCAAATACCTACATTAGGTTCATATGGAATAGTATTGATATAGTACTATGCTTCATTTAGGAGGCCTTCTTAGCCAAGAAGATCAATTTTACATGCATAGTGCTCAATTCCTGGCACAAGATTGTAATCCTTAATCATGGAATTGAAGTACTTGCAGCCCTCATTGACTAAACCTGTATGGTTGCACGTAGACATAACACTAATAAATGTAATGTGGTATATATCAATGCCTATTTGTAGCATTTGTTTGAACAACTGAAGGACCTCTTTTCCATACCCATGTTCAACATATCCAGTGATAATAGAATTCCATGAAACCGAATCTCTCTTAGGTATGCTATGGAATAGATGGTATGCATCTTCTATGTTTCCACATTTTGCATGCATGGTGATAAGGGAATTACCCACAAAAAAATAGGACTGAAATCCAGCTTTAATGATGTGGCTTTGAATCTGGTTACCCTATTTCAGAGCTTCCAAGCTGGTGCTTGCACCCAAAGCACAAGCAAAGGTGATACAATATGGATTGATTCCATCCTGGTGCATTTGACCAAATAGTTTTAAAGCCTCTTCACCATACCCATTTTAGTGCTTCTTATAAAAAATATATTGCATATTTTATCTTTCCAAGATGTATTAGGCATATTTTGTAAAGGCTGGTTGATTTCATGTAATTCTGATGAAGTGATATTTTGAGGATATGTGGAAGATTTTGTTAATTTTAGGGAGATTTAGTCCATGGAGAATCAATCCACATAATGATTTTTAGTTGTCCTTGCACTACAGGATGGACTTAAGTATTTGGGCTTCATATTAAAACCTAATTAATATTCCAAAGCTAATTGGACTTTGCTTGTTGGGAAGGTGGAAAGGAAGCTAAATCTATGGAGTAACAAATGTATTTATAGGGCTAGAAGATTGGTATTGGTGAAATCTATGCTCGAAGTTATACCAATTTTATGGATTTCTCTTACATATGTTCATAAGGAAACTTTAGAGCAAATAAGAAAGATAAGGTTCATATTCTTATGGGTTGGTGGTAAGGATTTCCCTTAGGTTGTATGGCAGAAAATCTCTTTATCCAAAGACATGGGAGGATGGGGATTAAATAATCCACATTGCTTTGCCAAAGCACTAGCAGCCAAAGGTATTTGGAGACTTATAAAAGGGGTGGGTCTATGGGAAAAAGTGATTACTCATAAACTCATAAATCCTCTCACTGTAGAAGAAAGGATTCAGAAAAGGGACAAAATCATCAAAATGGGTCTTGTATTTGGTAAGATGCAGTTTAAGCCTTTAGTCTTGTTGGGGATTGGCTAGACCATGTTAGTGTTCTATTATGATCAATGATTACTTGTTGGGGATTGGCTAGCCCATGTTAGCATTATACTATGATAAATGATTATTTGTTATATAGTAATCAAATGCTATCCTCCTTGAAAATTACATCAACATATTGCATCTAATTTTAGGGAACAAAAATCAATTAAAAATCACCAAATAAACTAAATTTAGCACAACTGCCAATTGTCTCGAATTGTTTGAATTGCTGGAGAACTCTTGTCACTAAATCTAGGATATCTCTTTGATTGTCCATGAATTTATGATAATCTCCCTTTAATTGTTGACTGTCTGCTATATGCTCTATTTTCAACTTTGAAAAAATATCTTCAAATCTCGGAATGATTCTCTATTTTATGAAAAAGCATTTAGACTCAAATTTTAATGACACTTGATTGTTGTTTGATCCATGAAGATATTGGATAAATCCCACTAAATCTAGAACTAGTGCTTGACTGCTAATTTCATGGCGTCAAATCTTGTATTGTTTTCATCAAAATCAACTGTAAATAAGCTTCAATAATGAGTTGATATGTTGGAGGCTAAGAAACAGTACAAACTTTTATAAAACTCAGATTTAGAGGAATCTGTCTCCTCATGACTAGGTAATTGGAATTTGTCGTCGATGCTTGTGTTTCAATCAGCGGGTGATGACTGCGATCTCTATCAATAGGATTCTCATGTTGTAAATGTACTTGAAATGCACTTATTCACATCCATATTTAATGCCTGATTTGGAGGGATTTGAACTAATCCAAATCCTCTGTTGAACACTCTGCCATCCTTAAATCTCTTTGCAACCACCCTTGATCTGGAATATTTGTCTGTCGAGTTTTGTTCTTTACTTGTTCCAATCTTGTTTGCTTGATGAGCGAAACCTGCTATGATCAAATTTAAGTAATACACCAACTCTATGACTTTCATATTCTCTATATCCTGATCAAAACTACCTTCGCAATTTTTTCATCATATGGAGTTCAACTTGCTTTGGTAAATCAAAAGGAGTCTGCAATGCATAAATTCACACCTCCTGACAGTAGATTTATTTTCTGCTGACTGTTTTTTCTTAGTTAGTGTCCTTCACCCATATATTAGCCTCACCATTCTATCGTATAATAACATCATAGCTATCAATCACTTGAATTACCAGTCCTAAAGGAAAAACTTCATTTTCCAGATATTTGAGTGAACAGTAAGATCACTTTCTTATACACTTCTCTAACCACATTTGCATCAAACCTTTGGCCATCCATATCCCAAAAGAACTGATGAACAACAATATCTTCCTTAGCTTGTTTTAGGTAGGCAAGGAACATTTTAATTGCTACTGTTGTAAAATAGAGCCCGATATGGGCATAGGGGAGCTTTGGACTAGGGGCAAAGGCTTCTGCTTCTTGATGCTCAGAGATGTTACTGGAAAACAACGAATTCACGAATTCAATCAAAGTGAAAGGTGATATAAATGGGCTTAAAACATATAGAATACAGAATGTAGGTGAAGGTGATATTCCACAATAATCTGTCTTAATGCTTTCAAGAAGTTCATTCAAGTTTCAACATTCAGTATCATCACCTGATGCCCATGGATCGTGATTCATAGCTGTTGTAGACTCCACTTCAGTGACCAGTCTTCAAGTCCCTATGAGGCTTGATGGAAAAGTTCAGAGCTTCATGGTCGAACTGTTGGTGCCGAGTAGGTTTTAATGTTTTTTTATTGTCTCTGTCCGATAAATTTATATTGTGTACGGGATGAGTGTTATGAAATCCTGAAGGATTTTCATATTCAAAAGACTCTGTTAATTATTGAATGTACAACGAAAAATATGTCTTTTAGTTTTTGAGCGGTAATGGCTAGCGAATTTATATTTTGATTTCACCTTTGAAAAATCAATATAAAACTATTTTCATTAAAAAAAAAGCATGCAATTACATCATAGAATACATTTCCAAATGTATGGAGCTTGTAGGAACAATCTGGATTAAAAGTAACAATAACCACCAAATGGAACCGTTTTGAACAGAACAGTGACTTAGAACCATTCTGAACAGAACAGTTACTTCAATCTTAATACTACACTTGTCATACAAGAAGTTCTAAAAAGAAACTAAGTTCTATTAATAGTTGGTAGCATAAATATTGATGACATTTTAATATTATGTTTAATCACTTTATGTCATATGAACATGTTTTTCAATTTCAACTCTAATGTTTTCAAAATATATGTTTTAATAATTTATGTTGCCATATTTTTATTTATATGATTTAATAATTATCTTGTTCATACTTCATTCAATTTTGATGTGTTCATTATTTCTATGATTCTAGGACTATTATGTTCATTGTTGACGTGTTTAATGTTCATACTCATAGTTTAATGACTATAATGAATTAGTTTAATGAGTATAATGAATTTTATTGAGAATTTTCATATTCTTTTGTCATTCAAGCTTAATGTCGAATTTTATGTCGATTTATATCACCAAAATTTCAAGTGCTGATTTTTTGTCAAATTTCAAGGTCGTCGAATTCGAACACGAACTCGAACCAAGTGACTTAGTCATCGCCTAGAATCCAAATATACAACCCTTTACAGGTTTCTCTAAAGATGCAATGTTGTAGGAGCAGGGTATTTCTCTTTATATTTGCAACATGACTCTTTAATTATTGAATCCACTTTTAGGTTCCCTTATAGCTAAGGAATAATGATTCACAAAGCATAACTCCTCCATACAAAATGATACCTTTGAAACAGTAAATGATTCAATGCTAAATACTTGCAATACTTGCAATTCCCCAAGTCAAAATACTTGCAATTCTTTAAATTTTAGGTCTAGAGATCATTTTTGCAAGACATTATGGTGCATAGGGAGTCAAGTCTCTAATTTTGCAAATGATAATCGTCGAGTCTTCATTAGCAATAACTTGTTCATTAATGTATTACTATTTCTATTATTGATTGTCCTTGGATGCTTCGAGTTTAACATAGGGACCTTTGGGAGTGTTAAGTTGAAAGAAATGAAAATTATGTTATATATGTTACCACATTCTTTTTTTTTTACTTATGCTATTTTAACTTGTTTGTTAATTTATTACTACTATTGTTATTGATTGTCCTTGGATGCTTCAACTTTAACACAAGGAGCTCTAGGAGTGTTAAGTTGAAAGAAATGACCTTCCTTGTATGATGATGATAAAACTTAGAATTATTGTACAGAACACATATGGACTATACCTTGAGAGAGAAGTTAAAATTTTTACCCTTCTTCTTGTGGGTAAAATGGTTGTTTCCCCGCCTTGATTGTACACATCAGTCTTGTAGGTATTTTCTTGTGGGTATTGTGTGTCAGTCTTGTGGGTCTTGTCTATCAAACAGGTTTTCTTATCCCTTGGCTTTAGGCATGTCTACAGGGAGCACAATATGAGTGCAGACCACTTATCCAAGGAAGCACTTGACATGAAGGCTGGTCCTCTCTCCTTCTCAGAACTCTGGGAAGGAGAAATTATTGAGGAAGGCTTGATACAGCTCTTTTAAGAGTTTTTTTTAGTATTTGTGGCATACTCATGTTTTTCCCTTTTCAGGTATGGGACTCTTTATCCTGTCCTCTCGTATTAGCTAGGGATATATTCTTGTTTTGATTCCCCTAGGGTGTGTTTGTTTCACCCAAGAGGCCTCTTGGATAAGCTATCTGGGATCATTATGTTCTCCCTGTGGTAATTCTTTTTCTGTCTTTCTTTGTTATTTTGAGTTTTGTGGGTGGAGAGTTGTTGGGTCAAGAGTTGGGTTGATAGCTACTGCAAATGCAAATAGATTTTTTTGTTTTTTTTATATATTTTTTGAGGTTGACAATATTGATATGTGACCTTGTGGACTGTATTTCTCTCACTCTGCCCTAAATGGGTCATAGCATCAACTGAATGGATATTTAGTTTTGATATTGAGGAATCATGCACATTGTTTCCCATAAGGTGTTCACTTAATTTTTCATGAGGGTTTATGGGTTGGTTTCTGAGTTTTCTGGGAAAGTCTAAAGTATGATGTTGTCTTTTTCTTAGTTGTAAAATGAATTCTGGGAAATCCATGCCACCTGTGGACAATGAAAGGAAATGAACAGCCCATGTACCTCATATCTGGGCAGTGTTGGGCCCTATAACAACAAGTTACAACAATAAATAAGCCAATATGGGTATTGTTTTGAACATTATTGGATGTGTTTCACCTTCTAGTAGCCTCAACATTCAATTTGGGCCATTTTTGTGGATGTGAGGCAGTTATGGGCACAAGTTAGGACTATCCATGATGTCCTCCTAGAGCAGACAATGAAAAAATCTGAGGTATGGAAAAGCTAAGAGAAGAAATCCTAGCTGCACTGAGTGGAGTTTGGACCTCAAGCCCCAAGCCATGAGGTAATAAGTGTAGCTGTTAAAAATTTAGTTGAGTTAGGTGCAGTTTTGTGTGGCCAAAAATGCCTAAAGCAATTAACCGAATCTGGTTTGAATCTCATCAAGCCGGGTGTAGAACCTTGATTAGGAATTTTGAGTTTTGTGGGTGGAGAGCTGTTGGGTCAACAGCTGCTGCAAATGCAAAAAGATTTTTTTTATATATTTATATGTTTTGAGGTTGGCAGTATTGATCCATGACCTTGTGGTTTGTATTTGTCTCACTCTACCCTATAACTACCTATCTATCTCTCTCTCTCAGGTATGTCCATTGTTTCGTTAGTGACTTGTCTCCTAAGAGACAAAGTGTGATCGTATTATATATTTGAGTATAGAAATTAAGGAAGGTCTAAACCAAATTTTTTTCTTCTATTTGTCCATTTATAATATTTTTGCATGTGCTTGAATAATTATGTTCATACATATCCTAGGTAACTGTAATTGATGGATGTACATAGTGCTGATATGTAGTAATCTTGGCTTGGTTTGGAACAAAATGGGTCATACAATCAACTAAATGGATATTTAGTTTTGACATTGAGGAATCATGAAAAAAATAGTAAACATAGCTCTGTCAAGAGCAAGAGTTTAAATGATGTAGGTCAACAATATCTAGAAAAAAATCAAGCAAGCACAAGCATATTACATCAAGTAATGAAGGGGAATGATGTTGTAGCAAGAAAACACAAGTCCAAACAACAAGAAAAATGGAATCCAAAATTGAATACTTCTGATAAAGGTATGTCTTTGCAAATCCTTTTGATTTTCTATTTGTCTATAATATGTTGCACTTGTTATATTTTCATTCAAACTTTTGTTCTTTTATGTGTCCCGCATTTCCATCAAGTGCATAAATCATTATGCTTGATTCTTAAATCACTAGAGTTGTCCTTCATTTTCTATAACACTGTTAGACTGGTTTAATTTTGAACCTATCCATGTTTATCCTTCTTTCAAAACTTCCTAGTTGTGTTTTAAACTATTTTTTTACTGGACCTAATAGATGGGAGTGTTAGAAATTGCAGTATTATTTTAGAATGTTGTGTTGTGAGAAATTGAATTGTGTTTATTGTATGTTGCTGTAGTGATTTCCAGTAGTATGTGTGGTAGCATTATTTGTATTTAAGTTCCAGCAGTATGTGTATCAGTATTTGTATTTAAGTTCCAACACTATGTGTAGCAGTATTTGTATCTAAGTTAGGTTAAATATTTAATGTGCCCCCACCCCAAAGAGCAGTTTAGAAGAGTAAATAATGTAAAATTAAAATATAGGACATCGGCATGTAGAGGTAACTGATAGTTTGGTTTAAAATCTATCAAATTCTATGTTTAATTTCCTCATTTTCCTTAATATTTTCCCAAACTACATTGATCCTAGTGTTCCCTTCTTTTCTATATTGTTGTAGCAACCAAACATCTAGATGAATGGATACATTCCTGATACTCGTATTAAATGGTGGGAACATGATCAAAATTAGGATAGGAACTTCAAGAAAGCTTCAACAAATGTTAATTTTGATCAATCTTAACAGAAAACAATTGTGGTGGGGATTATTCCAATAAAGGCATTCCTAATACTTGATCATAATAGAAATAGTTGTGTTGGGTTTTCTTTCCTCATTTTAAAGTGACTGTGGGTTTGGTGTTTTATTGGGTAACTCCCCAAGGATCAATAAAAAACAAATAAGATAATAAAAATGCTTATAATTTGATAAAAATAGGATTGGAACAAGTGCTCCCTTTGCTCCCCTATGGTTTCTCTGAAATCCTAGCTTCCATTGTCTTCTTAGGGAAAACCCCAACCCTAATTCCTTGCTTGCATAAACACAAGATCCCTAGCTAAGATACCATTTGACTAGGAATAATAGCAAAGGTTTCCACAACATCAGCAGAGGTTTCCACAACATTTTTATTTTGACAAACAGGTTTTGTGGGAGTTAACTGCATGCTATGAGAGATATTGAAGCTAACCTCTTGAGTGAATGGATGACCACTAGTTCCGTCCATGCATTCTTTAGCATCCATCAAGTCACTCCCAACTGTTCACTCAACACCTGACTTAGAATTGTGAAGACCATCTTCAATATGTGCAACCTTAACTATTTTATTCAAATCCTATTTCCAAATCTCTTGAAATTACATGCATGCTTTTCCCAAGAAAAAATATTCACTTTCTACTGACGTGGCCTGCAAATTTCTAATATCAGCCTTTTGTTAAAAACCTTCAACTGAACTACGTTTTTTATGCACCTAAGATGCATCTCCAAAAAAAGACTGCCCCCCTGCTAGCCTAACATCCTCCAACTTACGTTTCTTACTTCCTTCTGCTTTTAAGGAATTATAGTTATTTGTATGATCAAAATCCTCATAAATTACATGCTTTGAAGGGTTGTATGGTATTAATATTTATGCAAGCATACTCATGTTGAATTTAGCAGGGCTCCTATTATTTTCTACCCTTGCACAATGTTCCTGAATCAAATCAGGAAGTGCAGGAGTAGCTCTTATGTGTTCTTCATTGATACTCACAATAGATTTTAGATGTTTCTGCCCTGAAGGGTTAACTTTTTCAACTGATCTTTTGGAACATGCAGCATGTGATTCCCTTGTAAAAACCCATTTATGGAACCATCCTTTGTACAACAATGATCAATATCAACATTTGGAATCTACCACCTTTGTTGTTGAAGACTACTCATACTAACCTTAAAACTGGGTTCAAGTTCTTGCAATATAACATTTGGGATTTTTTGTTTTTCTTCATTAATTTCTTTAATAGGTGCACCTTCTATTAAATTAGAAAATGTTGGACTGGCAAGAGTTTCCCCCCTGCTACTCATAGTTGTTGAATCTGCAATACCAGCTGTATGGAATGTTCCACTTGGAATTGATTTTGTATCCTATCCTTTTCCTGATCGAATATGCCTCTAGATCTTCAATTCATTCTATTTTTTTTCAATTTGCTTTCTCAAGTTCTCCAAGTCAATGCCACTGGGTTTAGTTATAGATGAGCCAGGCTTGAAAGCATGTTTCTGGACAATTGAACAATTGTGGACAACAATAGGCTTTTTATTACAGGGTGATTTCCGAGGTGGACCCTCTCCAAACCCCATAGAATTCACCCCATGGACTTGCACCACACTTGACATGGTTGTACGAAATGCAGCTAACTAATTCAGCACCATAGCCTTTTCCTTCCGCATCCCTGGGATTTGTTGCGATGTTGTTGTAGCCATCTGTGAAGAAGCTGCAAGTGATTAGCTTGCAGAAGTCCCACTTGTATTTTCCCTTGATGATCCAGTTTTCTCACTTAGATCCACTCTCCAGCTCTCTTCTTCACCCTCACTATCACTATCTCCATCAGAGAATCTAATCACAAGGTTATCATCTTTCTCTTATGTTGCAGGAGATCTAATAGAAGGATGTAGATATTGTGAACTGGATAAGAAGACATCATTTTCCTTACAACCACATAATGGAACTGATAGTGCACTAGAAACTTGTAGTTGTGTCCCATTTCTGTTGAACAAATTATTTGTGGAAATAAATTTCCCAGATGAGAATGGGTGCAGTGGCGGCTTCTTTCTCTTCCTCTTCTTGTTGGGCATGGAAGCCATAGCCCTTGCTCTGAGTTCTTCAATTTCCATAGTGCCGAAGTTGACTTTTGCACTGAACTTCTTCAATTTGGCAAGTAAAAAATGTAATTGGGGAGGTCAGACCCTCTCTTACTCTTACCGTCTGCTTTGCCCTGCCTCTATCCTCCCACAGAAACATACCCTATGTTATAATGCTGTACTAATGGTAGGTTTTGAACAATTCTTCATGAACCTTGAACTTTGTTGTAAATATAACTCCACACCAAAATATGAGACCCAAGTCTTAGTGGGGCTCTTATATTCCATTGAAGAAGCAACGCATCTCGCGTGGGGAGTCAGAGTAAAAGGCGTAAACATGCCATAGGGCCTGAACGGAATTGGAACTTAAAACTAATTCATAATCAGATAATCAGGGCAGGGCACTTTCACATTCCACTCAAGCAGGATGGAGACATGCTTTATTACCCTTACGAAGAAATAGTTTCTTGTAGGTAGTTCAAATGGGGAATATGAACCTCATCATGATTTTCTCTATCCTTTGCTTCATCATAAATGTGCTTTTCATGGTCAAGTAAATTCCTTCATTTTGAAAGTCATAAATCTTGATAAGAATATGCCTTTATGTAACTATGCATTATAAGAACACTGTACAATACCAGTCTCTCCAACCTTTTTGATAGGTTTAGTCAATCTCAAAAGCTTACTAAAATCTAAATTTTAGTGTAGTCTTATTTTAGGTCACCATACATTCTAAGGAAAGTTTAGTTCTTATCAATGGTTATTTCTCTCTATGAACTGTTCTCCAATCATCATGGAAGTTGTTTCAGATCCTGTACATATCAACACAGAGCTGATATATATTTTGTTATACCTAATAGTTTGCAAGTTTTTCAAGTTTAATTCATGCTTAACAAGTTGTCTAGCCTTTCAAATAATTGGTATCATCACCTAGAAGCCAAATATACAACCCTTTAAAGGTTTCTCTAAAGACGCAATGTTGTAGGAGTAGGGTATTTATCTTTATATTTGCAACATGACTCTTTAATTCTTGAATCCACTAGTAGGTGCCCTTATATCCAAGGAATAATGATTCACAAAGCATAACTCCTCCATACAAAATGGTACCTTTGAAACAATAAATGATTCAATGCTAAATACTCGCAATACTTGCAATTCCCCTAGTCAAAATACTTGCAATTCTTTGTGTTAGCACTCAAAATATACCAAAGGCTGTGGAAATTAATCTCAAGGTAACAACAAAAACCACTTCAGAAAGAAACTTGCTTTTCTTTCTAGAGAGGGATCTCTCACATATAAATTTAACAAGGCCAGATATATGAAATCAGTATTTTAAATCAAATAGATGGTTGAAACAACACATATAACATTGGCAATGGAGTCAAATAGATAAAGATAATACAAATATTTCATACACGGGATCTAACCAAAGGCAAGATAACCATTCAGTCACAGTCATTCATTGATTTTCAGGTGAATAAGAAAGAAACATGAACAATCCATCAATATAGAGAATCACAAGATGAATTCCATATCAACTTTAGCAGAAATATTTGTGAAATATCTGAGACAATAGACAGAGCATAACAAGTATGAATTCTGAAACTATTCAACACTAGGTTTCAGATATGAAGAAAACAAAATGGAAAGTAAACACTAAGAAGACAATCACATGGAAAGAAGGCACAGACTGTAACATAAATGACACAGGAATCTCTAGAGATTATTTCATTCAAAAATCATAAGTTCTCAAAAATATCAATCTAAAACATATGGGTTCCAACCCCCAATACATCAAATAAATTCAAATATATACAAGGATAACTTCTTCCCAAGAAGATCAATAACCGAATAATCTATTAATCAAAGTTTTTTTGTAAATGTATCCCCAACAACTAGGAATAAAATTACATGCTTCAATTCTAATAAGAGATCGTTTGATTATAATCAACTTAGTGACTGCAGGGTATCTTGAATGAGTAGCTCCACGACGCGTGACACCTATTTTCAAGGATGAAGTATATACTTGGTCTTCCCGAATATTTCCATGATCCTCCATTTTTCCACATTTGGTGTGTCATATTCTGTCATTTCTCTAATGGATACCTCCAGATCCACATAGGCTTGATTAGATACTGTGGGAAATCCTCTTCTAATGATTAAAAACTTCTGCAATATTTCAAAATCCTCTGTCAATTTTTCTACAATGATCTTTCCAGTCAGCCCTTTAACCAAATCTTCAAAGTTGGAATGGTCCACACGATTTTGTACTAGCAAACTATGATAATGTTCCTGAGAAAATAATATTCCTTCACCGTCCCAGAAAGAAGGGAGATCATCTTCAAATAGATCCTTGAAAGCAAGCTTGAAATCCTTTATCTGTGAAGACATTATATTTTCTTTATCCTATACCACCTTCATGAGATGATGTTTGCTAATAAATTTCTTCACCCATAGCACAATAGCTACTCTATCCTTAATTTCGATGTCCTGCAACTTTTGATATCTTAGAGAATTCAAAAAATTTAAAGCATTCTGAGCTATATTTAGAGGCTTCTTTTCCATGGTCTCATTTACCAACTTCAGCCTTTTAGTAGCTAAATTGACTATTGCGCTTTGATCATCAATAAAATTTAAATAGTGTCTAAACTTAGTGATTTCCACAGATAATGTATCCCAAATTAAATGTTTAGCTCCTTGTAGAGGAACTTTTCCTATACTTATTTCCTTCAACTCATTAAACTTTTTCTGTAATTGGATTTTATCATTTAATGTTTTATTCTTCTCTTCAATAATTCTAGCCAATTCTGATTTAATATTCTCATTTTCTTCCTTTAACTCTTTGATTTCCACATCCTTCAAACTTACTTGTGACATAGGAACTAACAGATCATCTGTAGAAAATTCACTTAATGGTTTTTCAATGTTCACAAGAGATAAATCTGCGTCAACAGGAGTTTGACTCATTAGCTCTTCCATAATTTCATTTTCATCATTCTGTTCTTTTCTTGAATTCGAAATATGGGTCATCAATTCAACTCTTTCCACTTCCCATCCATTTTTCTCCTCTTGTAATTTCAATGCTTTGCCTTTGTAATCCATCATCTCTTAATAAAATTTATCTTTTTCTTCCTATAATGTAAATAATTCTGGGGACTCAGCATGTTTAGTATTTGGCATTTTAAGCTTCTTTTTCAATACTTGGATAGTATTGTCCTTTTCTTCTAAAATATTTTTGGTTTCCTGTACATTTCCTGGTTCGCTTCCTAAACTTATAACACCCCCCTGTAACTTCTTAATCTGGATCATATTTGCTTTATTTTCTACTTTTTCGTGCTTCAATTGGACTTCCATTTTATCTACAAGGACCTGCAATTTGTTAACTTTCATAATAGCATGTAATAAATCAGAATAGATAACATTTCCAATCTGCTTATGGATCTGTATCTTATCAGGAACACTAATTTTATCTAACTTCACTTCCATCTCAGATACTTTTTTAAAATTAACCACAACAAACTTCAAGGTATTCCTCTCCACATCTCGAGTAGAAATCGACGATGTCTTTTTATTCATTAGATTTCTAACTCGAGGAATCAAATTCCTGGCTTCCTCTAATGACTGCATTTGTTTTTTAGCATAACTTGACACAAAATGAGCTCTGGATTTGAAACATGAACTGGGCTTTGCACTACCTTCTCCTCCAAAGGAATATTGATGTATCTGTACATATTTCTTCGGGAACAAAACAACTTTCTTTGAATCCTATGAAATTATTTCTTCTGAAACTTGATCATCCTCAGAGTATGTTTTGATCTTTTTATATGAAATGTTTTCATCCACATCCATACTCTCAGTCTCAGAAAGACTCCTCTTACTCAAAATGCTATGATTATCAGGTGCTTGAACTGCTGCAATCGACTCATTGCTCTTACCCTCATCAATTCCTGAACTTTCTTCAAAACAAGACAAATTAGCTATTTTATCTAAACCTTCAACAACTTGATGATCAAATGGTTTATTTTTGTTTGAATTCCTTCTCTGAGAAATTAGGTGATGTGGATCGTAATTAATTCTTTGCTCCTTTTGGAAATCCGTAACTTCTAATAGTGTTTCTATAACCAACACGGCACTCTTGTTTTTGAAAATAAACGAACCAACTTTAAGAGGAGACTTGACATTTGAAGACTTTTTGAAAGCCCTAAAATGCTCTTCTTCTGCACACAATATTTTCCTCATAAAATCAAGTGCAAATAATCTTGGAGTCAGGAAAACAGGTAGCTTATATGGTTCCCTAGTGAATCCATACACCCTCAAAACATTAAAATATTTATATAAGAACCAATCTCCTATTCTGTCCTCTAAGAAAGATTGTAGCATGAGTTTCATTTCTTCTAACACTCTTGGTAATACATCATCAAACATCAACTTATACATCTCGGCCATAATTATATTTACAAACTTAAACATATTGATTTGTTTCGGAAGATCTGGAGAGAAAATGGTGGATAGGAATTTCAATTCCGACACATTTGAACACAGCAACATATTCAGTAGGTATGACTAATATTTAAAAAACCTAACTTTAGGAAATTCGACCAATTGGACATGGATAACTTCAGCCAAATACTCATCCAGATTGAAATAATGGATTAAATGAGACTTGGGCTCAATTGAACTTATTCTCAATAAGAAACCTAAAATGACTTCGCTGATATGAATATCATCATCTAAACCTAAAATTTGGCTAACTAAAGACATAACCATCTATACCTCTTTTTTGAAAATGTTAACATTATATGGCAGAAAAAGTCCTTCTAATGACTGACCATCTTTTGAGAATACTGGATAGAAATTGGCATCTAACTTCGGTTTTACAACTTTTATACATTTCGACTAAGACCAACTTATTCAAAGACTCACTATTATCATAGAATATATCAGGTAGGTTCAGTATTCCACGAATAGATTTTGCATCAACCTTACAAAGTATTTTGGATGTGGTATGACTCATGACAACTCTTTCAGAGGGGGAATAACTGTTTGCACACCATTCAACAAATTCAAGAAATGGTAAAGTTGACCTTCGATACTGATACATTTCCCTGCAAATTACACTACCACAACCGCTCCTTCGAGACTGATACATTTCCAACTGATAAAATAGGGTCACATACATTTATTTCCCTATCAATAACAAATTCCTCCCTTTCATCCAAAACCCTACATAAAAATCCTAAACCCTGTTCCTTTTCCATAACAAACAATGGAAGCAACTCTTTAAACCAAGTGTAAGTGTTTTAAGGTTTACCTATGATTGTAAAGACGTAAAGTTTACTTTGGAAAGATGGCAGACTGAATCCTTCCTTTCACCCGCAATAGACAAATGAAATGATTTTTTAAACCAAGTCAACTTTACCTTTATACGACAGTCCTTTCCAGAGCCCTCATCAAGCGGTTTTTCCCAAACTACTTTTCTCCACGGAATTCACTTCAATTTTCCATGTGGAACATGGTTTACATTTTTCTACCACCTTTCCCTTTTAACCATCTCGTAACTTTACCCTCCGGAACCAATAATGACCGTCAATGAGTTTTCACTTTTTGCTTAAACCGTTGGATTGAGATTGGCTGTACACATTCCGCTAGCCTTTTTAATTTTTTCAAGTGTGCATCTTTATTCAGCGAACTATCCCTCCGTCATGGATTTTTTTGCTTTATTCCATAACCTTTGATATTTAAGCTTTGTTAACCACATCCACTTCTCCACATAACTTATCTCCTGCACATCTTTACCTTGCGGATCCATTTTAAACCGTAGATTCCACCCCAATTTCTTTACACCCTTGGATTGCATGCCAAATTAACCATTATGCACAATTTAATAATGGAATCAAAACTATTTAAACCTTGCAAATTTATGTATCCTTTATCTTCCTCAATCATACCTCTTCCTCAACTGTTAAACATAGAGGTGTTAACAACTGGCTCCAACTGGGGACGATATCCTCCCTGTGAGGTATCAAAGAACTCATAGACCAGGTGCATGTCTCTAATATTTGTATCTAAACTTCCAAACTTTTTACTTTTTATCTGATATATTTCTTCTTAAAATAAAGAAAAATGGCCTACCTCCTAAATCTTAGGGCCTTCACTCGGGGCTTAAAAAATATTCGGTTCACCATCTGTACTGCTTTCAAGAAAACAAATATTTACAAACTATGGTACAAATTTTACCTTCCACCTTAGGACAGGTAATGCTTCAAAAATATTCCATTGACAGGGTTACTCTCCAAAGAAACCCCATTTGGATATTCCAAAAGAAATGCATTTTCCCATTTGTGACATGCAATAACATAAGGACCTACCCACATGTGATCAAATTTTCCATGTTTATATTCTTTAGGAGCATCCCATTTTAACACCAGGTCATCAATTTGGAACTTTTCTTCTTTCACCCTTCAATCAAAAGTATTTTTCATTTTTTCTTGGTGTGTTTGCACTTTATCGTAGGCTTTATTTCTTTTCTCTTCTAATTCAATGATTTGGTTTATTCTTCTCTGCATGTGGTTTGGTTCTTCCTATTGCTCCTGAAAATATCTCATAAGTGGAACACCCAATGATGTTGGAAAAATAAATCCGGTTCCATATACGTCCAATTGAAAAGGAGAAATTCCAATTGCTCTTTTAGTACTAATCCTGTCAGCCCATAAAGCATACTTAAGTTTGGTGTGCCAAGATCTCTTGTTGTCTTCTAACAACTTCTTGATAATCCTTACCAGGATTTTATTAGAAGACTCAGCCAATCCATTTCCCTGTAGATAATAAGCAATTGAATGATTTAAGCTGATATGATATTTATGACAAAAATTAATCATCTTCTTGGATTTAAAAGATGCCGCATTATCAGTCACTATTCTTCTGGGGCACCCAAACCTTGCTAATATATTCTCTTCAAGAAAATCCATAGTTACTGTCTCAGTTGCTCTCCTAGTAGGAATTACTTCGATCCATTTTGTGAAATAATCTGTGGCTATTAGAATCCATTTATCTTGTCATGAATAATTCAGGTTTATCTCTCCAATGAAATCCAAACCCCACTGCTGAAAAGGAGCTTCTACTGTTATTGGATTAAGAGGAAGGGGAATTACCTTTCTTTTACCGTAAAAAATCTGACATTGATGACATATGCTAGTTTCTCTGTACACATCTGAAAACAATGTTGGCCAATAGAAACCTACTCTCAAAATTTTGTTTGCCATCACCTTCCAAGAATGATGTCCTCCACAATCTCCTTTATGAAATTATTTTACTGTATGTTGGGCTTCATTTTCTAAAAGGAAATTAAGTAACACGCCTCCAGGATCCTTCCAATAAATATATTGATTTATAATACAAAACTTAACAGCTTTCAACTTTACCGATCTTGCTCTTGTTTTACTCAATCCTGCAGGATCTTGTAAATTTTGAAGAACTTGAACAATATTAGAATACCATGGAGATGTAGCAAAGTCAATCATTACCTCCACCCCTATATCCAACTGATGAAATTGACTAGATATGAAATTGAGTTGTAAAGATTCACAGTTTGAATCTGTCAACATTTTTGCCAATCCCTACCCTTTAATCAACTTAGTAGGTCTAATCTCTATGTCATACTCTAGCAATGTCGCTATCCATTTTACCCTTCTTCCTTCTGGGTCAGGTTGTGTGAGAATCCATTTTACTGCAGCGGTTGGAACATGAGCAATTATATGTGAGTGAAGAATATACACCCTGAAATCTTTTAATGCTTTAACCAAAGCATATGCTTGCTTCTCCATATTATCATATTTTAACTCTCCATCTCTCAACATCTTATTGAAAAAGGATATGGGTTGCACCATATTCTCATTATTTTTATGTAACAAAACTGCAGCAATAGTATGTTCTGAAGCATAAGAAAATACTAAAAAATATTTAGTGAAATCTGGACTCACCAACACAGGAGCCTCCAAAATAGCTTGTTTAATTTCTTTAAAAGATTTTTTAGCCTCCGCTGTCCATTTTATCTCATGACCCTTTTTCAACATATTTGTGATAGTCATTAATATTTCAGCAAAAATGGGAATGAACCTTCTTAAAAAATTCACCTGTCCTAAGAATGATTGTATTTCTTTTTTGCTTCTTGGTTCTCCCACTTTCAAAATCGCACTGACTCTTTCAGGATCAATCTTTATTCCATCCTTTGAGATTATGTGGCCCAACAACTTTCCTTCTTCCAATGTGAAATTTGATTTCTTTGGATATAATGATATACCAAATTTCCTGCATTTTATGAAATTTTTTCCAAATGATGAATATGCTCCTTGTCAGACCTTGAATAAACTATGATGTCATCCATATAAATTACCACAAATTTGCCTATTTCTCATGCAAAATCAATATCCATGGCATGTTGGAAGGTAGCCCCTGCATTCATCAAACAAAAAGGCATTTTTGCATACATAAAGGTGCCCCATGGCGTGGTGAAAGCAGTTTTCTCTTGATCTTCAAGTAACACCTTAATTTGATTGTATCCAGAAAATCCATCCATCATAGAAATTCTTTCAGCTCTGACCACTTTCTACAAAATATGATCCATCTTTGGCAAAGGATAATTATATTTCATGGAGACCTTATTCAAATTCCTGAAATCTATGCAAAGCCTTATTTCTCCATTTTCTTTTTAACAGGAACTAAATTAGCAACCCATCTTGAGAATCTTAAAGTCACAATAATTTTTTAATTTTCTTCTCAATAACTGGTAGCATTTTTGGATTTATTCTTCTGAGCTTCTGTCTGAAAGGTTTTTCTCCAGTTTTAATTGGAATAGTGTGTTGTTTATTGAAGTATCATATTCCTTAAGGTTTTCATAACTCCAAGAAAATACATATGTATAATTTTTCATTAAATTCCCATATTCTTCTTTTTCTTTTGTAGGAAAATTTTTAGATAGTTTTACAATCTTAGGATTCTCTTTAGTACCAATATTTCTATCTTCAATAGTGTTATCAACCGGTTTTACTTTCGGATCTTTAGCAACATCATTCTGATCAAAACATTTCTCTAAAGGAATCAAACCTCTTGGTATAAAATTACTTTTCAATTGAGTGATATCCTTTCCTCCTAAAGTTCCCTTCAATTTTTTAGTACTGGTCTTTTCTTCTTCATTTTCTTCAACCTCTTGGAAATTTTCACTGTCATCGTTTTTCAGCATCAATACGAGTGTTTAAAAATTCTCCTGATAGTTCCAAAAATATTTTAATCTACATGTCATCTTCAAATACCTGCCAATATTTAGAATTATCAAGTATAGATGGTCTATTTACAATATCTACCTGATGCTCTCTTTGACCAGCACTTGGAGTTTTGAATTTACCAGCAGCAACCGCCAAAGAATCTGCTACTGTATTCTCATATCTTGGAATCACCTTAATTGTATGTTCTGTAAAATAATTACCAAACATATCGGATACTTCATTTCTTTAAGCTCTCATCTGGGGATGTCTAGTTTGATAACTGTCATTCGCTTGGTTTATCACAAGCTCTGAATCTCCAAAACTCTTATCCTTTGTGCTCCTAGATCCTTCAATGCATGCAACCCAAGTAACAGAGCTTCATATTCGGCCACATTATTCATGCATTCAAATGTTAACTTATATGACAGAGCTTTAAAATCCCTGATAGGAGAAATTATATATACACTAGCACTCGCACCAACCTTTGCCACGGATCCATCAAAATACATAGTCCATAAACCATCTCTTTTTTGTTTCTTTTCCAAATCATTTTGTTCTATCATTCCCTCTTCATTATGTTCAGATTTCATTTGCAATGTAGACTCCAAATCACACAGGACAGTATCATTAAAGAAAATAGAAGAACCCAAATCAGTATCAACAGCATATATATGATGAATATCAGGTCTGTCTTGACTACTTACTACATAAGGAATTCTTTTCTCACTATACAACCTCCTAATCCCATCTTGGACAGGAATAGTGGCGTATGACATGTTCATTTGCAAGCTACCCTTCAACTTTGAAGTCCAAGACCTTGATAACAACACCCCAAATTTTGGTGGAATGTCTACCACTACCATATCCATTACTATTGTTTTAGTTGGCAATTTATTCAAAGTTACTACCATATCTTTAATTAATCCAAGACACTTCACCCTCCTGGAATCAAAAGAATACAAATATTTATAAGGTCTTGTCACTTCCAGTCCCAAACTTTCAACTACTCCTTTTGGCATTAGATTATGTGATGCACCTAAATCTAACATTGCATTATGTACCACCATATCATGCACATTCAAACTCAAATAAAAAGGAGGAAATTCTTCATCACCTATACTTTCAACTTTTGACCCAAATGAAATAGTAGGATTATCATCTGTCAACTCTAAAAATTTTGATTGAAATTCTCCTTGACCTTTAACCATCTTTGTTATTGTATCTTTGTACTCATTATTTCTCAACAATTCATTAAAAGGAACATAGGTTTTTAGCTTGGAAAGTTCATTTTGCAAATCAAAAGTAGAATTAACTTTCTCTACATCTACTGGTGCTACTTGTTTCAATCCTTTTGTTTTCTGTACTTCATTTTCAACTTCTTTATTTACAACAGACTCTTTTTGTATTTCCTTTTTTTCTGTATTTAATGAACTTGTGGAAGGATGATTTGGACTTAGCCTCCCTTTATTTATAATGACTTCTCTGTTTCTCAATCTGATCTTCCTCTGTACACCGTCCATAGCATGCAAATAGCTCCTCTGATACTGCTCTGATTCCCTTTGAAATTCTTCTTTTCCATCTTCTTGTGCAAACATGATATGTTCTTCTTCAGTAAGGCATATCTCTGAATCTAATTCCCTAAAAATATGAATTTCATTCTCATTAGGATCTTCTTCAAATGCAACATAATTCTCAGGGAAAGGTGGTCAAATCTGTTGTTCTTCTTGATTCCTTGGGTTTCTCAAATCTCTTTGCCTGTTTTGTGGAGGCATAGGAGGATTTGGCCTTCTAAAATTTGGATTTCTGATTTGAGGATCAGCTTGTTCTCTATTGAATTATCTATTGTCCACAGTCAATCTATCCATTAACTTCTCCATTGTCTTCAACATCATTTCAAATTTAATATCAGTTGCAGAAGAAGAAGTGGAAGGCATATTTCCTTCTCTTGTTTTCCTCCTGTCAATGTCTCTTTGTTTCATCTTTCCACTCGCCATCATATTTGCTTCCACTTCTAAAGCATCTATGAACATAGCAGCAAGACTTGCTAATTTTCTCTCCCTTAATGAAAAAGAAAAATCATTATCAAAAGCCCCAGCATAATGAAGTTTAGCAGCAGCCACAGAAGGTTTTATATCTTCTAGAATGGAATTAGAAACCCTCATAAATCTGCTTGAAAATTCATGAACAGATTCAAAGCCTCCTTTCTTGAGACTATTATATCATGACAAAAGATGCAAAGGGCTTTGTTTGTCATCTCATATTTCGAGAAATGCATTTTGGAAAGCTTAAAAAGTCAATATTGATGCAGCTGGAAAATATTTAAACCATTTCTTCACTTCCCCTGATAAAATCTGAGCAAACAACTGCATTTTAGCATCCATATAATCGACTTCCTCCAAGTCAACAAAATCTTCAAATTTAGCTACATGCTGCTTTGCTGTGATGTTTCCTTCTCCATCAAATAAATAAATTCTCTAAGAATAATTTTGGGGAAGATCATGCAAGACAACAGGTAAACGTAAAGGAGCAAATCTGGCTGACATTGGTCTAGGTTGAATTGGAGGGACTGATGAATTTTGAATATTTTGAACAATAAGTGCTTCTTCAACTTTTGCAGACTGTTGAAGATCTCTCCAAAGGGAATGAAGCAAATAAGATTCTAATCTTCAAGGGTTAAACTCAATGTTTTCAAGATCATACTCAGATTTAGATTTCAACTAACCCTTTTCAATATCAATTTCCCATTTTTGATCAAATATGCTATGAAAATTTTGAGAAGATGATGCACCAAACAGAGAAATATCTACTTTTTCTTTGTCTTTTTTCTTAAAAAAAATTCTGGATCCTCCAAACTTCATAAAACTTCAGTGTCAGAATTGCCTCATGTATGTCTTTTCGAAGCCAGGATGTCTTTTGAAATCTTGCAATAATTTTAGAACTGGAATTACCAGGGAAAATATACAACCTTCTTTACTGACAAAAATTCCTGTTTGCCCACAGAAATCTTTTCTTAATCTTTATAAACTTTGTCGTTCCTCCCAAGGCTGATTTGCACTTTCATCCCTGGCAACTGTGCCAATTTGTTAGCTCTCAAAATATACCAAAGGTTGTGGAAAGTAATCTCAAGGTAACAGCAAAAACCACTTCAGAAAGAAACTGGATTTTCTTTCTAGAGAGGGATATCTCACATATAAATTTAACAAGGCCAGATATATGAATTCAGTATTTTTAAATCAAGTATATGGTTGAAACAACACATATACCATTGGGAAATGGAGTCAAATAGATAAATATAATACAAAGCTTTCATACACGGGATCTCAACAAAGGAAAGATAACCATTTAGGCACAGTCATTCATTGATTTTCAGGCGAATAAGAAAGAAACATGAACAATCCATCAAGATAGAGAATCACATGATGAATTCCATATCAACTTTAGTAAAAATATTTTTGAAATATCTGAGACAATAGCCAGAGCATAACAAGTATGATTTCTAAAACTATTCAACACTACGTTTCAGATATGAATAAAAAAAATGAAAAGTAAACACTAAGAAGACAATCACATGGAAAGAAGGCACAGACTGTAACATAAATGACACAAGAATCTCTAAAGATCCACCAGCATTTCGGCTTTGTTATTTCATTCAAAAATTATAAGTTCTCAAAAATATTAGTGTAAAACATATGGGTTCCAACCCCCAATACATCAAATAAATTCAAATATATACAAGGATAACTTCTTCCCAAGAATATCAATAACCGAATAATCTGTTAATCAAAGTTTTTTTGTAACTGTATCCCTAAAAACTAGGAATAAAATTACATGCTTCGATTCTAATAACAGATTGTTTAATTATAATCAACTTAGTGACTGCAGGGTATCCTGAATGAGAAGCTCCATGACGTGTGACACCTGTTTTCAAGGATGAAATATATACTTGGTCTTCTTGAATATTTCCACGATCCTCCATTGTTCTGCATTTGGTGTGTCATATTCTGTCATTTCTCTAATGGATACCTCCAGATCCACATAGGCTTCATAAGATACTATGGGCAATGCTCTTCTAATGATTAAAAACTTTTGCAATATTTTAAAATCCTCTGTCAATTTTTCTACAATGATCTTTCCAGTCAGCCCTTTAACCAAATCTTCAAACTTGGAATGGTCCATGTGATTTTGTACTAGCAGACTATTCTAATGTTCCTAAGAAAATAATCTTCCTTCATTGTCCCAGAAAGCAGGGAGGCCGTCTTCAAATAGATCCTTGAAAACAAGCTTGAAATCCCTTATCTGTGAATACATTGTATTTTCTTTATCCTATACAACCTTCATGAGCTGATGTTTGTTAATAAATTTCTTCGCCCATAGCACAGTAGCTTCTTTGTCCTTAATTTCGATGTCCTACAACTTTTGATTTGTTAGAGAATTCAAAAAATTTAAAGCATTATGAGCTGTATTTAGAGGCTTCCTTTCCATGGTCTCATTTGCCAACTTCAGTCTTTGAGTAGCTAAATTGACTATTGCGCTTTGATCATCAATAAAATTTAAATAGTGTCTAAACTTAGTGATTTCCACAGATAATGTATCCCAAATTAAATGTTTAGCTCCTTGTAGAGGAGCTTTTCCTATACTTCTTTTCTTCAACTCATTAAACTTTTTCTGTAACTGGATTTTATCATTTAATTTTTTATTCTTCTCTTCAATGATTCTAGCCAATTCTGATTTAATATTCTCATTTTCTTCCTTTAATTCTTTGATTTCCACATCCTTCAAACTTACCGGTGACATAGGAACTAACATATCATCTGCAGAAAATTCACTTAATGATTTTCCAATGTTCACAAGAGATAAATCTGTGTCAATAGGAGTTTGACTCATCAGCTCTTCCATAATTTCCTTTTCATCATTCTAATCTTTTTTTAAATTTGAAATCTGGGTCATCAATTCAACTCTTTCCACTTCCCATTTATTTTTCTCCTCTTGTAATTTCAATGCTTTGCCTTTTAATCCATCATCTCTTGATAAACTTTATCTTCTTCTTCCTGCAATGTAAATAATTCTGGGGACTGAGCATGTTCAGTATTTGGGATTTTAAGCTTCCTTTTCAATACCTGGATGGTATTGTCCTTTTCTTCTAAAATATTTTTGGTTTCCTATACATTTCCTGGTTCGCTTCCTAAACTTATAACATCCCCCTGTAACTTCTTAATATGGATCATATTTACTTTATTTTCTACTTTCTCATGCTTCAAATGGACTTCCATTTTATCTACAAGGACCTGCAATTTGTTAACTTTCATAATAGCATGTAATAAATTGGAATATATAACATCTCCATTCTGCTTATGGAGATGTATCTTATCGGGAACACTAATTTTATCTAACTCCACTTCCATCTCAGATACTTTTTTATCATTAACCACAGCAAACTTCAAGTTATTCCTCTTGACATCTCGAGTAGAAATCAACGATGTAATTTGATTCATTAGACTTTTAACTTGAGGAATCAAATTTTTGGCTTCCTCTTATGACTGCATTTGTTTTTCAGCATAACTTGACACTAAATCAACTCTGGATTTGAAACATGAACTAGGCTCTACACTACCATCTCCTCCAAGGGAATACTGATGTATCTGTACATATTTCTTCGGGAAGAAAACCATTTTCTTTGAATCCTCCGAAATTATTTCTTCTGAAACTTGATCATCCTGAAAGTATGTTTTGATATTTTTATATGAAATGTTTTCATCCACATCCATACTCTCAGTCTCAGAAAGAATCCTCTTGCTCAAAATGCTAGGATTATTAGGTGCTTGAACTACTGCAATCGACTCATTGCTCCTACCCTCATCAATTCCTGAGCTTTCTTCAGAACAAGACAAATTGGCTATTTTATCTAAACCTTCGACAACTTGATGATAAAATGGTTTTTTTTTACTGCTTTCTATGAGAAATTAGGTGATGTGGATCGGACTTAATTCTTTGCTCCTTTTGGAAATCCATAAATTCTAATAACTTTTCTATAACCAACAAGCCACTTTTGTTTTTGAAAATAAACGGACCAACTTTAAGAGGAAACTTAACATTTGAAGACTTTTTGAATGCCCCGAAATGCTCTTCTTCTGCACACAATCTTTGCCTCATACACTCAAGTGCAAATAATCTTGGAGTCAGAAAAACAGGTAGCTTGTATGGTTCCCCAATGAATCCATACACCCTCAAAACAGTAAAATATTTTTATAAGAACCACTCTCCTATTCTATCCTCTAAGGAAGCTTGTAGCATGAGTTTCATTTCTTCTAACACCCTTGGTAATACATCATCAAACAACAACTTATACATCTTGGCCATAATTATATTTATAAAATCAAACATATTGATTTGTTTTGGAAGATCCGGAGAGAAAATGGTGGACAGGAATTGCAATTCTGACACATTTGAACACAGCAGCATATTCAGTGGGTATGACTAATATTTAAAAAACCTGAATTTGGGAAATTCGACCAATTGGACATGGATAACTTCATCCAAATACTCATCCAGATTGAAACAATGGATTAAATGAGACTCGGGCTCAATTGAACTTATTCTCAATAAAAAATCTAAAACGACTTCGCTGATATGAATATCATCATCTAAACCTAAAATTTGGATGACTAAAGACATAACCATCTGTACCTATTTTTTGAAAATGTTAACATTATATGGCAGAAAAAGTCCTTCTAACGACTAACCATCTTTCAGAATATTGGACAGAAATTGGCATCTAACTCGGTTTTACAACTTTTATACATTTCGACTAAGACCGACTCATTCAAAGACTCACTATTATCAGGGAAATTATCAGGTACGTTCAGTATTTCACGAACGACTTTTGCATCAACCTTACAAAGTATTTTGGATGTGGTATGACTCATGACAACTCTTTCGGAAGGGGAATAATTGTTTGCATACCATTCAACAAATTTAGGGAATGGTAAGGTTTGTTCAATAGTAAAATAATATGAAAAAGAACTATATATATTCAGAACATCATTTCCCTGCAAATTACACTGCCACAACTGCTCCTTCGAGACTGATACATTTCCAACTGATAAAACAGGGTCACATACGTTTCTTTCCCTATAAATAACAAATTCCTCTCTTTCATCCAAAACCCTGCATAAAACTCCTAAACCCTATTCCTTTCCCATAATGAACAATGGCAGCAACTCTTTAAACCAAGTGTAAGTGTTTTAAGGCTTACCTGTGATTGTAAACATGTAAAAGTTGACTTTGGAAAGATGGCGGATTGTCTCCTTCCTTTCGCCTGTGGCACAAAAATGAAATGATTTTTTAAACCAAGTCAACTTTACCTTTATAGATGGTCCTTTCCAGAGCCGTCATGAAGCGGTTTTTCCCAAACTACTTTTCTCCGCAGAATTCACTTCAATTTTCCCGGTTGAACATGGTTTACATTTCGCTACCACCTTTCCCTTTTAACCATCTCGTAACTTTACCCTCTGGAACCAATAATGACCGTCGATGAGTTTTCACTTTCTTCTTAAACAATTGCATTGAGATTGGCTGTACACATTCCACTAGCCTTTTAAATTTTTTTAAGTGTGCATATTTATTCAGTGGACTATCCCTCCACTGTAGATTTTGTTTGCTTTATTCCATAACCATTGATCTTTAATTTTTTTAACCACATCCACTTCTCCACATAACTTATCTCCTGCGCATCTTTACCTAGCAGATTCATTTTAAACCGTATATTTCACCCCAATTGCTTTACACCTTTGGATTGCATGCCAAATTAACCATTATGCACAATTTAATAATGTAATCAAAACTATTTAAACCTTTCAAATTTATGTATCCTCTTATCTTCCTCAATCATACCTCTTCCACAACTGTTCAACATAGAGGTGTTAACACTTTGAATTCTAGGTCTAGAGATCATTTTTGCAAGACATTACGGTGCATAGGGAGTCAAGTCTCTAATTTTGCAAATTATAATCATCGAGTCTCGATTAGCAATAAGTTTCTAAATCTGCCTGGATCTTAGAATGTTTATCACTTGATTTAAAGTTAAAATATGATTCACAATAAGAGAAGAAACCTTTTGCAATTTGATCACAACCATAGACCTGCTTATTATGGAACCTTCTCAAAGAAAAGGTGAATATACTTTGCATAATTTTAAGTTTATTAATTATCAAGCAATAGGTTGTGTTTTAATTTTGATAGCCCATGATGAGGAACATCTAAAACACCTTGAAGCTCATGGATTCTTAATATTGTAGTAGACAAGAGGGAAAGTTTTGTTTCTGACCCTTTGTTTTTGATGCAGTGATGGCATTGGGCTTCGAAATCCTTTCAGGAAGGACTCTTCTTTGGACTATGAAAATGATAGTGATGAAGAATGGGAAGAGGTACTCATCACTAAATATCTTTGGTAAGAGTATTTGTAGTATTTTTATTATTTTTAGTTACAAGGAAAATTGTACATAGCTCTCAGGAATTAGTTTATCATAAACACTAGTTACTGGTAAGTTGTAATAGTAATAATTATGTAGTTTGTAGATTGATATCTATCATAAATTTGTTTGAATATCATCATTGTCAAGCAATAAAAACTTCTTAAAGGGTTCTAGCTCAATTGTAGAGCACCTTCCTAATTATAGGCATGAGTTTGGTGGTTCAATTCCTCTGTGCTCTAGCATAAATTTGTGACTACAAAAATGACTAAATTTGCATATATACGACTATTAGTAGCTAATTTCTCGTATCTTAGTCTTATTTATCTTAGTCATTAATATGTTAACATCTAGTAGTTTATTTAGTCGTATATTTGGTCATTAATGGTTGCGATCAGTGACTAAATCAGTGACTAAATCAATGACTAACTCAGTGACTACATCAATGAATAAATTAGTGACTAAATCATTAACTATCAATAACTAAAACAATGAATAAATCAATGACTAAAGCATTGTCTATCAATGACTAAATCATTGTCTATCAATGACTAAATCAATGACTACTAAGTCAAGCTATTAATGACTAGTGAAATATGACTAGCTATAAGATAGTGGAAATTAGCTACTATTAGTCACCGGCTCAAAAATAGTCGTTTATAGCCTGATTTTAGTCATTTTTAGTCATTAATTTCTCATTTTCTACTAGTGTATGATTAGGAACATATTACAGAGCCATAAATCATTCACCCATGCTTGGGAATCAACTGGACTCAATGGGGTGGAACCACCATTCACACAAGTGCGTCATCATAGAGAAATATTCCAATATTGAAGTGGGGATTGAGAGAATGGGAGAAAAGATGGGTCACGAACCAAACTGGATGAGAATCTCACTCTCTTGAAATTGGATCATTATCAAGCTAAGAGGGCACTCATCATGCAATGGACAAGCTAGTCCTTTCCAAAATGCCAAAGGAAAGTTATAAAATGATAAAAATCCATTCTCATTCCTCATGAAATATTTTTATAACCATCCTAGGTCCCTCCAAGGTCGAATTCACTCACATGGGCTTCCTCCAACTCATCCTTGATGTTTAATAACCTCCATGACACTTGTCCTTCTCCTCAACCCTTCATCTTCCTCCAATTTCAAATTGCTGACACCAAGTCCAAATTGCACCCTATTGGAGGATATTTTTAGCCCTAACATGTTATATTCTCATAGGTCTACGATCTGAATTGTCATAGAATCTTCCATCATTATTGTCATAAAATGCAAGGAATCTCTCTCCAAGTGACACCTAGTTTCTCCCTAGCCTCTTCCTCTTCTATGGGGAGTTACTCCTCTTCACCCATTCAAATCATTGGGCTCATGATATGTTACTTGGAACCTCTTCACCTTTCAATAATGTTCCATTACTCATAATTTTGAATTTGGGGTTAATTCATGACATGTGTAAGAAAGAATCTAGTCACCCAAGGTCTCCATAAACCTCCAAATGTCCTTATGAAGCAACACCGCTTTATTTTCTCCCTATTTATTATTGGTATGACCCAATTTAATGTTTAAATGACAAACTAAGGTTCTCTTGGGTCTGATAGCTCTCTTATCATAATATTTAATTCCTCCTCCCCAACTTAGGGTATTGTAGGTGGGTGAAACATAGTCAACTAGTAGTCTCATTGGGATGGGGACATGACATTAAGTGGAAGTCACCTTTCTCTTTCTACAAGAGGCCTTATTACAAGCATACTGAAAATATATGACTTATGTCCTTGAATATGGCGATGTTTACAAATAGGGTATGATTAAATGAACCTTCACGTTGAACTATGATGACATCAAGGGAAAAACACTACCAATATTAGCAACACATAAAAGGTCGATCAAGGAATGGATTTGGTTCTCTTCTTAGAGGCCTCCCTTATATACCAAACAACATGAACATTCAGTTAAGAAAAATAACATCAATAGTTAGAAAATAATATTTAGGGTGAGTGCACAAAGTTGAGGGATCTTTTAGATGCAATGGTAGATTGAAGACAATCATTCAAGATCCGTAAAACAGAAATCATCCCAAGCAATTTTGACCCTACCAAGCCTAGTTCTGAGCCTTCTAACATGATTTCCAATTAGGATATGTTAGCACTCAGAATTTACCCCCAGTTTTGAAAGTATAATCCCAAGGTAACCACAAAACCAATCTTTAGGAGGAAAGATGGATTCATTCTCTCCAGAGAGGGATCTCTCAATAGATAAACTCAAAGGCCAGATATAATTTGAAGGAAATAAAATTTAATAGTAACAGTGGATGAAACTAGTGGTCATTGGGCATGGATTCATATATGAAAAACAAATAATGACAGTTCTTTGCAATGGAAAATTTAAACAGAGGCATGGTAGCTACCTCTTTATAGTTGAAGTGGTGATTGCGTGGTGATAAGGAATAATAAAGAAATAGTCCATTAACATGGTGTTGTGCCCCTACCCAACAGCCTTTAAAAAAACATTATTTCATCAAACAAAATTGTATTTTGTTTTGATGAAATGTTTGAATTTCATATAGTAAAAGTAAAGAATTGAAAGCTACTGAAATGATGATATTCCAGAAGCTACTGAAACATGAAATTCAATGTTTTTAAAAGAAACCTTTGTGAATTATGGATTAGTTGAAAGAATTGCCACAAATCATGTTCTTACCAAGAGATCTCTGTACCTAAGAGAACCTGGGATTTACACAGTGAGTCACATCTTCGATTAGTCATTTGGAGAATGAAAAATGGTACTAAAAGAAAGTCAGAATTCAGATGTCCATTCATCAAGTTTGTTTTAGCATTGTATGATTTTGTCTTAAGAATTCTATTTAAAACCAAGGTCATGATCATAATCACTTTCAATGCTTTAAACATTTTTTTGACTTGACTTGCCTTTTGGTTCTTTTACATTTTGAATTCCTTATTTTATGACAAGGTGTTTAAATTGCTAGAATTATGGATTGTGTCCTAATGATCATTCCTTATGATTTCCATTCGACTCAAAACTTAGCAAACTCCACACATTTGTTATAATCAAGCATTTGCCTAAGTTCTTTGACATTTGAGGTTCTCATAATGTTTCTTATCCTCTTATCAAACGATGTGATTAAAACTTTATCATAAAGGGTTTCATCAAAGGGTTTATGTTGTAAAGTCTGGTTTTTATTAGCTCTGTTTACTGTGAGAGTTTAGCAATATTCAGCTCTTTCTGCTGAGTATGAGGAATTGGATAAGTCATTATACTTGGGGTTTGATTCAGAAAATTTGAAACTCGTTTGAAGTCTGATAGAAGAGTTTAGTTAATCACATTCTAGAGAATTTACCATTGTTGCTGGTCTTATTCACTATCAAGGCCAGTTACCTTACACTTGATATGACTTCACACAAAATTGAACAATTTCGGGTAAGTTGCATCTGCTTCTTTTTCTTGTCTATGATTGCTTCATGAAAAGAAGAGGGATTTCATTCATTTGTTTCATCAACAGAACTTTTGGCAATTAGACAACAGCTCATCTTTGAGAATTTAACTATATTCTGTTCACGGTACTGAGAAGGATTTGGCTGATAATCACACGGTCATCTATAAGTTTTCAAACTCTAAAAACAGTTCGTAGATTGAGAGAAGTGGCTATCCTAGTCATTTCTTGATTACGTTCTGGAAATTCTGCACTGATTGCTGGCTTTATTCACTTTGAGAGTCAAGCTTTTCATATCTGTTATTCACACTCTCTGTAGTTTTGAATGATGGCTGTTTATAAGATTCTTTGATTATGCCAGAAATTAATGAAGATTCTCTGTTTTTAATTGAAAAGATTGTTCTGTTCATCTTGCATTCTGGCTTCTTACATTTTATGCTTCAGTTGAAATAGTTTTTAATGGACAGTTTTTGTGTGAATAGACAGAGGAGATATGCTCAGCCAGTAATCCCTTGAAGTCATGGGAAAGTTTGGAGCTATGATTGGAGTGATTTACTATGTTTATGGAATCAGTGAGGTAAATCATTGACCGTGGATGCCAAGTAAGAGGAAGGAAATCTTGCCACGAATTCCATCTCCAGCTAAAAATAGAAAACGCGTGTCTCAACTGACAGGCGATTTTCTGAGCCACGTCGTGAACAAATGGAGGCAGATCCGAGAAATCCGCCACATGGGTTTTCTTCAAAACGGACCCATTTAGCTTTACTCAGGCGGATTTCGCCAGAAAATGATGGATTCAAGGCGATTTCGAGGATCCTTTCAGCACGATTTTTGCCAGTGCGGCCGGCAACAAATGTTTGTTTCCAGAAATTCGCCTGGACAGAGTTGAATTCGTTTTGGATTTCTTTTGATTGCTGTTTATTTAAGCAGATTGTATGTTGCCAGTAAGGGGGAGAAGGGGACTGGACTGAGAGATTGTTCTCTCAGATCGAAACTCTGCTGCAGGG
>LPNX010998588.1:298756-327784 GCA_001517045.1 Pseudotsuga menziesii | reverse complement strand
CTATAAACCTGTCGGGAACGACTACCTGAAACAGCTTGGAACCTGTTCTAAGGATCCCGGACTGGGTCGTTTTCCCCCGTTGCGGGCCGAATCAAAAACGTCCGTCAACACATGGGCATCTCAGGATGAATCCAATGATAAATTTAGTGGAAATAAGTTTGTGAATTCTTGAAACTAAAGGATCAGAGCATAATCTTTAACAGCCACCAAAGAGACCTCTTTACTGGAAATTTTCTTGACATCTACATGTAATTTATAAGATTCATTTAAAGATGTATCCCTATCATTGTAGTCATATTTATTTACAGGGACAATTCTACAACTTAATCTAACATTTTCTACAGGGAGGGTGAATCATGTTGACAGAATATATGCTATAATGGATAATTTCCTGAAATTTCTACACTTTTTCAAAGGAAAGAGAGAGAGGGAAGGGAAGGGATTACCTATTGTAGCGTGTAGTTTGGTGAATATCCTTTTTCTCCAGCCTCCATGGCCTTTAGGCCTCCATTACCAGCAGCTAAATATTTCCTTTCCTCTAGCTCTTAAAAAAATTCAAATAAAGCATGAAATCTATCTACTAATTGTTGCAAAAATACATGAAACAAACATGGATTGAAACACAATATTTAGAGGAAATTTGAATTGCATCATATTAAATTGAGAGGAAGGTGATTGCAACTCAATAATGGGTGAATCCCCATCTCCCTTGATCTAAAATTCCCCTCTCCATCAATTCCATTGATCAAAGAAACTATGATGTGCAAGAAAGGTTCTATTTATCTTCTCATTCCTCCAGCGTGCCTTTTCTCTCTAATTTGTCCTCCTTATTTCACCTCATATTCCTTTTTTTTATAGCATTGGGATTTGTGTTTCCAATCACCCACCATGAATGTGGGTTTAATATTTTTGAAGCTTTTTTTATTCTTTCCTTAATAAAACCCACTTTCCTTAGTTTTTGGGCATTTTATTTGAATTTCCAGGTCTTTAGGACAATTAATACATATGCCATGTATTCTTTCCACTCCAAGAGTTGTGGTGACTAGGTTTTGATCCTTAAGTAGTATTGGTATTGAATTCTTTTAGAGAAACCTTTGTCTTCACATCTTTCTTCCTTTGCAAAAGGGGTGCTTCGATGAGAGATCGAAGCTCTCAATTAGTTCCAAATTCTAGTCTTCATGTTGTGGGTGAAAAGAATATATGTTTTATACCATCATCTCTGAGGGTGTTAATTTTATTTTTAACATATGCCCCTAATTTTTAAGGTCTGAAGCTATGCTGAGGGATGAAATACATTGAATTTTATCTTATTATGATACTCTTTGGACTAATACTATTTAATGATCAAGGCATGATGAAAAAGGGTAGTTTATGAACGTAGGAGTTGGAGAAGCACCTGCAAGTCAAGCAAGGAAATTTCCCAAATATATAATATCTTCTTGAGGTGGGTATACCTTAGCTCAGCAATAAAAAATCGTTTCCACGAACAATACATAGTGGATCCATGTCAAAAGTAAATTCTGTAAAAACATATAAGTGCACATTTAATGAGTACAACATATCCAGGTATTCATGGTACTTTGACATGGTACTTCAATCTTTCACAACTTGGGAAGTGCATTGATGAGTGATACAACTGTATTTCCCAAGGTCTTCAATACAAACCAACGATAGTACGATTTTACATCATGCGAATAAATGAGTTGATGTCAAGCATAATAAAACACGATCTAATTACCAGTCATTGATGTATACTATTAAGATATGCGAGGAGGCCCACTGATAATGATGATGAACTCCAAGCTACTTGAGTACAAACTAACAAGTGTGAATAGATGTTATGAGGTCAAACAATTTTAGAATCAAACAATCAGGGGTCATTGGTGTATACCCACTGTCGTTTGCTGGGAATCCTGCCACTAATGACTGCAATATCCAAGGTACTCACAGGGGTTCCTAGATCCATTTCCTAGATGATTATTTGGAGTTGATAGGAAAGGATTCTTCAAAAGGAGGGATTTAATACATCCCACATCAACTAACATGAAACTGATATCAATAGGATGATATAATTTGGTAGAGATATGAGATCTAACACTGTATACTAACACAAGGAAGGATGATATGATTAGTCTAGAATATTTGAGGAATGGCCGACACTGGTTTGACTTCCCTTTAAAATAAAACACAACGAATAATGGACACTTGGAAACATAAGACTTGAGTAGCCACCCATTGTGAAATTCGTTAACTCCAGATGAATCAACGAAAGCTCCATAGATGACAGGAAGGATAACCTATCGGTGGAGACCTGTTCAAATTATTGGTACAACTTCCTAACTCAAATGTAAATGGTATACATACAACAGATACAAAATCATGTGCCCTGTTCAAGGGCGACTACTTATTGTTTCCTTTATCTCAAATATTTAATATGTCATGATTTAAATTTCCCTTATTTTTTTTAGTGTTTTTTCATGTATGAGCTTGAAAAAGAATAAAGAATGCTATAATACATAAGAGGGAATGAGTGTTGCAAGGGCATGCATTTTATAGCACAGGTCAGGCCAAGGCAATGATATGTACTGCAAACATGGGTTGAGCTAGTTGTGCACACTCTTTTAGATGTTCCCTCCAAAGGTAGGCTATTCAAGGTAGGATTATGTGTCGACAGGAAGTGAAATAGAACCAATTAACTGCAGTTTTCATCCAATATGGGATCTTGGACAAGTAGGAAAAAAGGAGGGATGTTTTTACTTCATACTAATTCTTGTGAAAATATCAACACCATGGATCATGGTCTGTCATTCAAATCCTCGATCAAATAGTTTGAACATGTCAATTCTGCCAAAATCCTGTAAAAGTAACCAAATATAACCGTTTAGGAAACCAGTAGGCCTCAATATATGCATTTAATATCTGAAATAACAAATATATGTAGATGACTCATTTTTTACCATGCTTGTAGGAATAACCTCTATCGCGGATGTATCTTCGAAGAAATGAACCATTTCCATGGTAATATTTCGGTTGTAGATTGGTCTTCATGTTGGATCAGGACATCAAAATAGTTCAAAAGTGTTTTTTGGATTTTCCATGTATCCAAATTTTTATGAACTATTTTTTGTGAACCTTTCCTATTTATGGAAAAAATACAAAAGGAGAAAGCGTTTATACTATTATTTTTGTTGTGTGCAAAGTTACTGCAAAGATTTTTGTTGAACTTAAACACACGTTTTGGTTTATGATGAAAGCAGTTTTTACTTTATACAAAGGAGTGTTATTTAGACATTTACTTATGCTTTGAAAGATTTGTTCAATTATGGTGCCATGCATTCAAAATACATGCTTGCTTTATCGAAATGATGTATGACAAAGATTCCAATCAAGGACGTAGTTAGCTAAGGAATCAATTAGACTTTTTGAACTTCTAGGAACATGAATATATTCAATAAATTCAAACTAATGTTATAGAATACAAACTCGTAGAAAATTTATAAATAGTATAGGATCACGAACCTGATACTGACCATTCAACTGAGATATGACAAGTTGTGAGATTAATTTAACAGTTACTCATTGGATACCAAGGGTGTTGGCCTCGACTAGAAGCTCAATGGATGCGCTATACTCTGCAACATTATCGGACGTAGGTCTAATAAAAGAGCCTTCCGAACTAAGAACTTGATTGTCAGGTGTGAATATTAGCGATTGTCAGGTGTGAATATTGAAGATAAGTGTGTGCTCGAAATAACTATTGTACAAAAGTTATACACATATCATACAACATAATACAACAAAATTTTGTGAGGCCTCATTTCCTATGCAAAGTGTTTCTTCAGATAGAGACCATTTCTGATCTTCGACAAAGGTTCCCCATCATAATTGACTAGCTCATATGCACCTCTTTTCAATACTGTTTTAACGACAAGTGGGCCAAACCATTTGTTGGGCTGTAGGGTAGACCCGGGCTTTATACCATTAACTTCGCACCAACAAAAGACCCACAATGTTGGCCCTTTCAGCAACAACCTGCGAATAGGTTGCAGTCTCACCCGAAATAGCTATGGGGTGCTGTAGAATCAGGTTTCTGTAAGCAGAAGAGGGATATTACTGTACCTTTAGCTTCTAACAATTATAATCATAAAATGCAGAGCTTTAACAGTTACTTATTTAGATTAGTGGTTAGATAAACAAACAGTGCCTTGCTTAACCCTTTACTGGGAATTCCAGCGAAGTTAGTATTTAGCAGTGATCTTACTTATCAGTTATATATTTATCAATGCATAAAATATCATAACAACAACACAACAAAAACCACAACACATGATATAACATGGTTCACCCCCAGTTTAGGGGTTAGGTCCACAGAACTGTGTTTTATTCAACTCTTTACAAAAACCACAGTTCTGACCTGCGCACTCAGCTACAAATCCTTTCAAGTCCTCTAAGCCGTGCACACAGCTGCAGACCTCTGCACACACAGTTCCAGATTTCCTTAATCACCCAAAACCCTCTACGCACACAACTGCAGAGGTCTTCCACGCACACAGCTGGGACTTAACCTTCTTACAAACAAGCCTTAGCTTCGCATCAATTCATCTTACATCAAAATTCTAAACTGACTTCTTTACAAGAGTGCTTATTTATAGTGCACTTATTACAAAACCATGGGCTTAAACCATGGGCATGCCGAACCCTAAAAAATGGACTTAAACCATGGGTTTATTACAAAAAGAAGGTTTTTACTCAACCCTGACACCCCTAAGACTGTTTTGAGTCGCAAATCTACTTACAACTTCCACAAAAACTGTGGAGTTACCAAAATTAGGGATCGTTAAGGTGCACGCCCCAACAGGCCCCTAAAACTCACCAGTGTCTGGTCCCGGGACACTCTGCTATTTTTCAGGTGGGAGAATCTTGTTGGTGAAGATAGTGAATTGCTTGTTGGGGCCGCGCATGATGTTGTCAGCTGCTTTCTCCTTCTCCACCAACTCCTGCAATGTTGTCGTTGAGGCTTCGCTAGCCTTTTCTCGTGCAAATGCATCGTACTCCTTGAGAATTGTGAGTTGGTTGTCCACAGCAGTACTCAATTCTAAGGCCTCATTGACAAGGGGCTGCATATCATTTTCTAGCAGTGTTTCTTTTGTTCTGTACGACTCAATCTCCTGCTAGAGTTCCTTGCTTTGTTTTACCTTAAGCATTTTCTGGGTAGGGGGAAGGGTCTTAATTTCCACTTTTACTACACCAAATTCTGCTTGTCGCTACTTGATGGTTTCCTGCAGCTTTTGTACTTCAGGGTTTTCCTACAGTGTTGTCCAGACGTTGACATTTTCTTTTAGCAACTTGGCTGCACTGCCAACGATATCTGAGATTTTTGCTGCTGAGGCCTGAATGTCCATGCGGCGCTGCTCTCTGACCTCTGGTGGGATTTTTGGAATAATGCGGAGTTTAATCTCCGTAATCTGAGCCTCATGCTCTGCTTTAAGCTTCTCTATTTCACTGCGAGACTGTTGTGCGTAGTCTTTTAGTTTGGTGATTCTTTGCTCCGGTTCTTCCTCATTCTGGATGTCGAAGTCAGGAAGACTTCGACACGCCTCCTCTAATACTTGCTCCAATGTGACCTGCTTACGTTCTACGTCCCTCTTTCTCTGCTCCGCTTCCTCCAACTGTGCTGCGAGGCTATCTTTCTGCTTCCTAGTATTTTCCAACAGTATTTGTGAGTGGTGGTCTCGGGCTTGGATTTCCTTCATGATGGCTGACTGACAGAAATGTAATTCCATCATGGACATCTTAGTGTAATCTATTCCAACTATCATGCTCATCTCTGCGTGATATGTTGCGTCGATTATGATGAGTGCGGCACTTGAGACTTGTCCCCGGTGTTCTCTAACTGGCCATTGTCTTGTGTCTGGCTGCACAGGTACTGGGGCACTACTTGCTGCAGCGCCCGTCGTTGATTTTCCTGCTAACTCCTTTAGCTCCAAGATTTGCTTTGTTACACCGATAATGGCATCAAGATGCGTATCTGCAAACTCTGACCATTTCTTGGTGAGAACTTCTGTGGATTTCGACAGAGCCTGATTAAGCTCTTCACTTGTTAGGGTAGGCTCTTCGTCGATATTATTTTCTTTTGATGCTTTCATTTTCTTTCGGGACTGAAGTTTAGTCACTTCTTCGACCTCTAGTGACTTGCGCTTATCTGGCTGATTAGGGTCTGAGATAGTTTTGATCGAGTCCTCCTCTTCTACTTCATCTCCGCCATCTCCACCCTGATCGGTTTCACTCTCCTGCGATTCAGTTTGCTCTTCGTTGTCCTCTAGGGGGTCTTGCTACTGCGTTTGACTAGGGTCAGCACCCACATTAGTGACTGGAGGGATTGGGATGCTGGGCTTTGTGCCTTCATCCTTCAGCCATTCAGCCGGCCACTGCTGAATTAACGCGAGGATGTCATCTTTGGTCACCACATATGGAAACTTCCAGCATGCCTTCTTCGGATCTGCACGGGCCTAGATAAAGACATTGTGCATGTCGGCCCTGAAGTTGGCCACTCCATCATATTGAGAGAATAGCTCATTACTGAGCCGCGGGGTCTTGACAATCTCATATGAGATACTCTTGGCGTAAAAGGTGAACACAGTGTTCATCATCTGCTGGGATGCTTTGTCCTACGACACCTAGAGTGATGCGTACCTCGCTACACCTGACATGCTTGGAGGTACATCAATAAACTGTGCCTCGGTGGGCTCTTTCCACCCGATCAGGGCAATAAGTAGGATTAGCCATGAATAGTGAAAGGGTCTACCTTTTTCCTGTGCATCGCGAGAATCTTCAAGAAATTCCTTAGCGATGTATGCTGCCCAGTTGTAAATGTAGCCTTCTACATAGTTCGCAACAATACTTACAATTGGGGCAGGCACTTCATATGGTCTGCACTTTCTCATCAATTTGTAGGCTAAGAGTTCAGTTGTGAAGCGAATGTTGTGATGCTGAATGGCCGAGGTTTGATACCCTCGCTTCCCTTTCGTCAGCCTGAATTGTTCCTTCATGTTATGTGCTAGCTTCACATCTTCATGATTTCCCAAAAACTCAATGCTAGGGTCAGGTCCTTCCTTCGGCAGGCCTGTAATCTAGTGAATGATTTCTCTATTGATAGTGATTTTCTAGTTTCCAATCCATAGGTACCCATCGTGTACCAATGCCAATAATTGTTTGACCACCACGGTTACCTATGTGCTGCGTCCAAAGTGGGGCACATCGAGCATCTTCAACAAACCAGCTTTGTCCAAGCTAGCAGCCCACTGTTTTACTTCTAGTAATGTCGCTTCAGTCTCCTGATAGTGAACAGAGTGTAAGTATGTCCCAAGTGCGAACTGTGGAAATTTCCCATGATCATTTGTATCATGGTCGGTGTACTTAAGCCGGTCTATTTTCCCTGTCATTGTCCCGACCAACTGCACACCCGGTGGCAGCGAAGGGGTGCGTAATGTGAACTTATTCATCCGCCAAGGGAGCTGCACTCCTGGACGAACTGGCAGAAGATACGATGGACGCTGCGGTGCAATGTTCTCATCTTCTTCAAACGAAACCTCTGCCGAGCTGGACAGATTCATCTCAGGATCCTCCAGTGTTTTCCCTAATTGCTGGTGTCTGTCTTCGTTCCGCTTCGAACGAACTTCAGGTTTAAATTTTTTTCTGGTAGAGCATGTTTGCATTGGTTGGGTCGGTGTTAGGGGAGTCTCTTCATGAGTTGCAGACGCAAGTGGGTGGCTGAAAAGGTGCGGCAGACCCTCCTATTCAAATTCTCTCACTAAATTCTGAAACTCACTATCAGCTGACATGGATGCAATTCTAAAACTCAAGAAATTGCAGAATGCAAACACCATGGGTGTGGGCGTCTTCTTATAGAATCCATCCACGACATCTGTCATAACTATGCATTGATGATACCAAATCTGACAGAGATCTTGTCCAAACGGTGGTAGATTTTCCAAGATCTCATTAATATAGGCATTAACTACAGGTAGCGTACCAGTGCCACCAATTTTAATTTCTTCCAATGGTCGTATTTTAATCTTAGATACATCTTTCCTTCTTCAGCACAAGAAGTGACTCTGGCTGCGCCAAAATAAGGGCATTCGACATTTCCTGATAACAGTGTCAACCTGGCTTCGAACTTCAACCCACGACAGAATGTCTTCCACCACCTCAATAATTCTTTTCATTGTTGAGAACCCTATCAAATATAGGTTCTGATATTCATGGAGAAGTTGGTTCACTTTGCTCACCATTTCGTCATCCCAATAATCTCCAATGGTAGCATACTTAGGGTTTTATTCTGACCCAATGTTTACGGTTCATGTCTTCAAGGGTTGAGTCACTTCAGGTGCCTCAAATGCTGGTCCATGTACTTCACAGTGTCCTTCTGACTCAGGAATGTTAATGTTGTGCGGATCGTCATCCTCGTCAATTGCGATGTTATAACATTCTACTGCATTGGCTTCTTGTGCCTTCCAATCAGGTTGGTATTCTGTTATTTCTTGATCATCAAATACTTTAGTATGGATCAACCTAACAGCTGTGTCCAAAGCAGGAGAAACCTCATTAATAGAAAATTTCAACACAAAACTATCAACAAGACAATCCCAACTTACAGTACCATGGCGAAGCTCGACCTCCGCATAACAGTTATTTGCTATAGGTTCTAGGGTGTGCACAAACCTATGTACCCATTCTTCATGAGGTACATGCTTCCATGCCTCGTAGCATTGCTCCAAATGTCGCTGAGGACTAGTCTTACCATTAAATTTGCTGTGCACCTCCTGAGGTTGGTTTCTGAATCTTAGGCAAAGGGACTTCTGGCACGCTTCCCAACTATGAATGTACTTTTTGTGACCATTCCACCATCTGGCTGTTGTGGCTCTGAATGCTGAATCCAGAGTCTCCATTTTCTGTGAGTCTGGTACCTTCTCTGAGAATTGCACAATAAATTCTTTTGGTTATGTCGAACCATCAAAAACAAGTAAGGTTCTTGTCTATGAGCCAAGCCATCTGAGAGACTTGGTAATTATGGCACATCGATGGCCATGTAGCTCATATAGTCTATTATTCCAATTCTCTAGGCCATCATCTAAATCTGTCATGCAGGAGCTGTCACACTGCCAATCCATGATACCTTCTACAGTAGGATCAACATAATCTTCTTCCTTCACTGTGATATTGTAGATGTGGTCCAAAACATCCTGGTCTTCATCTCTTACTGGCTCTGTGTATCTCTCTCCTTGAGAAGGATCCAATGGGACTATGAATCTCAGTCCTTTCCCTTCGAAATTCATCTGTCTCTTCTACAAGTTGATTACTGCATCATTATCTATTTCCCATTCAATGCCTAGTAGTGCTGGATAGGGGTTGCTGTCATCAATTATTTCAATTACCTCAAAGTTTTCTAAGGTACTAACTCCATCAATATCTACTGATACACTAGGGAGTCTTCCTAGGGGCACAATCTTCTGCTGATTGGCTAATATCAACTGTATAGGGGACCATTCCAGAGTAGGGTTTCCCATTTGTTCCCATGTCTGCTTAGTTAAGACATTTACTTCTGATCCTAGGTCCAGGATGACATCAGTCATGTCATATTCTCCTATCTGAGCATTCAATCTCATTTCCCTACCAGTTCTTCAGAATCTATGAACAGTTTTTTCCTTACCAGAACTTCGTTGAGGTTCGCAAGAAGCAATAACTTTCTGCAACTCATTTAAAGCATTCTAATTTCTCAAGAGCTTCATACAACTCTGTAAAATCGAGGACAGTGTACTTACTTTATCTGTCGAAGCTTCTTGCGGCTACGACTGCTGCTGAGGTTGTTGTGCAGGTACTACTAATGTGTTGGGTTCAACAAAGTCTCTCTTGGCTTCCATAAATGTCTCTTTTTCTCTTTCAACATCAAATGCAGGGATTTTTTCTGGGGCCTTCCAAACCCAAGCCTCGGCAGGCTGTTTCTCCTTGTTTTTCACTTCCGCCATAGCTCCACTCTTGGTAACAACATTAATGGCAGGGACAGGTCGTTTCTCCACAGCAATCAGCTAAATATTCTGAGTAGGGGCACTATTTCTTTCTTGAATCTTTGCTATCAGCTGTGAGCATTGCTCAATCACATGGTCGACAACTCTGCAATATCGACATGTCGTAGTTGGGTTCCGACGGTCTCTAGCGAGATGTCCTGCCTGGTTATAGTTATAGCACACAACCTGGCCTTGGCCTCTGCCAGCCATACCACCACGACCACGACCTCCAAAATCTCTGTGACTTGATGTACTACTACGGTAACCATATCCATCATTGCCTTGGCCATCATTTTGTACCCGATAAGCATCCTAAGTTTGTTCTCTCATGAGGTCAAAGCTGCGACACTCGTCTTTGTTGTGTCCTATTGATTTACAGAACTTACAGTAAGGGTTCTTAGGGACTTGCACATACCTCTGCAAAAGATAACAGTCTTCAAGTCGATGCTGGCCAGTTGTCCTACATATCTCACAATATAGAACACTAGGGTTGAACGCGTTTGGTGCACCAGAATTCAGGAAATTTCTTACCGTAGGACACTGTTCCTTGTCGTGACCCTCTATCCGACATCATGTACAACAAACCTCTTCGCTACTAGATTTTCCTTTTTTCATATCGCGAAGCTCCAGATCCATCACTGCCAACTGTGCTTGTATTTGAGCGATACCAGAATTATCTTCGACCGGGGATGTTTCAAGCTTCATAGCAATTTCCAAGGCCTCCTGCTGATCCGCAACCTTCTGTTGCATGAGTGGAGTCCTGATGTGTGGTAACAGAGCTGCGATGAACCATTCCTTATGCTGTGCTGGTCCAATAGTGAAACTGACTTGATCTAGCAGAAATTTGAACCTCTGATCAAAGTCCCACACTGATTATCCTCGCCTCTGTTGGATTTCCTTTAGTTCAATGATACACTGCGACTCTGATTTAGGCTTCTTAAATTCCTTTATCATTGTTTCTTTTATATTAGCCAAGGCCTGGTTGTGAATGCTGGAAAACTTCATGAACTAGGTCAGAGCACGGTCTCTGAAAGAAGTAACCAGCTGCGCTATTTTTGTATCTTGATCCGTAGTGTTCTTAGCAGTCCACCCTGCTTCACATAAAAACCAGAACTATTATGGATCCTCTGATCCAGTTCCTTTGAAAACACGGAGCTTAATGTTGTCATTCATATGGGCCATCGTGGGTCTAGGGGTGAGGGAGGGGGACTGGTAGTAGGCGGGGGGGGAACTTACAAGGGTAGACTAACCTGCGATAGGAATACTCGAGCTAGGGTTAGTTTCAGACTGCGACAGGTTCTCAGGAATAATAGGTCTTTGTTGTGGGGTTACTAGAGGGTTTCCAACAGAAGGGGTTTCTTCGGGCTCTGAGAGTGATGGACTTATGGGGTTAGACTCGGTATTCTGACCTAGGGTATAGGAATCGAAATTTCTCTTATACCTTTTGCCACTTCGCAGCAAACCACTTTGCTCGTTGAAGGTACTTTCACTTGCAAACATAAGTTAGTAGTGCTAAATCTAACAGTCTGATTCAATGAGCAATATACCTTTTTCAGCCAATAGCATTTTAATTCTCAAACTAAATGAATTCAAGTACTTACCCCTTGGTCCTTTGAAGAACTGTCGTTCGGCTTCGCTGAAGGATGTACTTGTGTCAATGGCGAACTCCGTCACAAATGCTTCAAGGGTTCGCGTTGTCCAGAAATCAACAGCGTGGGATATCTCGTTGTTCACCCTTTTCAGTATATTAATTCTTGTGGAGGTCCAATCAGGAAACTGACGTTCTTGTCAGTTCATCCTCCTCTCTGTTAACCTGGATAACCACTGGTGCAACTCTATGTGGATACTACCAAAGAAAATTTCATACACATCAGAAAAAACATACCTTTGTAAAAAGTCATTTGCACTACGACGTGGATGTTTGTTCTCTTGTACAGCAAAGTTTAGATAAGTCTCTTCAATCCAATCACCAATTTCTTTCACTGAGGGTCTCCAAAACATAGCCCTCGAGGTACGACGTAAACCCCTCTTGAGCAGATAGTGAGTTCAACTGGAAACAGAACCAATTTGTTGGGTTGTAGGGCAGACCCAGGCTTTATACCATTAACTTTGCACCAACAAAAGACCCATAGTGTTGGCCCTTTCGGAAACAACCTGCAAACAGGTTGCAGTCTCACCCGAAATAGCTATGGGGTGCCGCAAAATCAGGTTTCTGCAAGAATAAGAGGGATATTACTGTATCTTTAGCTTCTAACAATTATAATCATAAAATGCAGAGCTTTAACAGTTACTTATTTAGCTTCGCGGTTAGATAAACAAACAGTGCCTTGCTTAACCCTTTACTGGGAATTCCAGTGAAGTTATTATTTAGCAATGATCTTACTTATCATTTATATATTTATCAATGCATAAAAGATCATAACAACAACACAACAAAAACCACAACACACGATATAACGTGGTTCACCCCCAGTTTAGGGTTTACGTCCACAGAACTGTGTTTTATTCAACTCTTTACAAAAACCATAGTTCTGATTTGCTCACTCAGCTACAGATCCCTTCAAGTCCTCTAAGCCACACACACAGCTACAGGCCTCTACACACATAGCTACAGATTTCCTTAATCACCCAAAACCCTTTGCACACATAGCTGCAGAGGTCATCCACGCACACAGCTGGGAATTAACCTTCTTACAAACAAGCCTTAGCTTCGCATCAATTCATCTTACATCAAAAGCCTAAACAGACTTCTTTACAAGAGTGCTTATTTATAGTGCACTTATTACAAAGCCATGGGCTTAAACCATGGGCACCCTGAACCCTAAACCCTGGACTTAAACCATGGGCACCCTAAACCCTAAACCCTGGACTTAAACCATGGGTTTATTACAAAAAGAAGGTTTTTACTCAACCCCGACACCCCTAAGACTATTTTGAGTCGCAACTCCACTTACAACTTCCACAAAAACCATGGAGTTACCAAAATTAGGGACCGTTAAGGTGCGCGCCCCAACACCATTTAGGTACAAATTTCCCTTTTCCTATTTTATCATTATCTTGGTCATAAACCAAAACCAAATCACATTCTGAAAAGACTCGAGGATGGGATGCTTTGTCATATTGGGATTTGACTCATTTTTTGTGTGCTTCTACGTTTACATATGCCTCTCTTCTAGTTTCATCAAGAGAATGAAGGTGTAGGAGTCGTTCTTCTTCTGTACAAGTGTTAGGTAAGAGTTCGATAGCCAGTTTTAATGACAAGATTTCACATTCAATTAGAAACATAGCTTCTTCTCCATATACCAAATGGAAAGCGGTGAAACCAGTTGCGATTTTTGCTGAGGTATGGTAAGCCCAGAGAGAAGACAACAACATCATATGCCAGTTAGTTTTGTTCTTATCAACCATGCATTATAACATGGTCTTCAAAACCTTTTTCATGGCTTCTACTTGACCATTGCATTGGGGATAATATGGTGAGGAAAAATCCTGTCTTAATCCTAACTTGGTTGTAAGTTCATCCATGAAGGAATTCCTAAAATTGCTACCGTTGTCTATGACGATTTCTTTGGGAACACCAAACCTAGTTATGACATGATTGAATAAGAAATATGCTGCATTTCTTTTCATGTTGTTGAATGTAGGCATTTCCTCAGCCCACTTTATAAAGTAGTCCACTGCTACTATGATGTAGTTGTGTCCATTGGATGAAGGTGGGTGGATTGTCATATAATCAATGGCCCATTTTGAAAATGGACCTACAGTTACTACAGGGTGTAATGGAGCGGGATGTGCATGCATTTTCTTTATATAAATCTGGCAAGGATGACACTTTTTAACGGAATTGATGCAATCTTTGAATATTGTGGGCCAAAAGTATCCGCACGCAATATTTTCTGGGCAATTTCCCTTCTAGAAAGATGACTGCCACATGTTCCTACATGGAAATCATTTAATACCTGTTCAGCTTCTTCATGGACTAAACAACATCTTAGAACTAAGTCTATTCCTCTACGGTATAAAGTATCCCCGATGATGAGGTATATTTGTGAATGGTATCGGATGCAACGTCATTCAATGATAGAAAAAATGAGCATCTATCATTTGGGTTTGGAGATATGTAATTAATGTTCCATACCAAGGATCAGCAGTGGAAATGAGAAATAAATGTTCGTCTACCCAAGACTCTTCTTCAACTTTTTCTTCTTTATTTCCAAGTAACTCAGACACTGGTTCTGCAAATGTTAAAGACTTCTTAGCCTTAGCGTTTACGAATTCATTGTCAAATTCTTGCAAAATTACCATCCATTTTGAATACTTTCCCCTGATGATTCAACTAGACAAAATGTGCTATATAGGGTTCATTTCAGCCACTATAGTCATTTTTATTGGAAGTATATAGTGTCTAAGTCATTCGACATCATGAAATGCTGTCAGGGCTACCTTCTCTACCTAGGAATATCCAAATTCAGGGATATCCAAGCCCTTACTAAGATAGTTTATGACATGTTCTTGGAATGAATCATCCTCTTGGACCAAAAACATCCCTAAAGTGGATTCAATCTCCTCCAAATATAGAAAAAAATCTCTAGCATAGTTCGGAGGACTAAGCACTGGGGTTGACATGAGGGCTTGCTTCATTGCATCAAATGAGTGTTGAGCTTATTCATCCCATATGAAGCTCACATCTTGTTTTAAGAGACGCATGAAACCTTTAGAAATTTCAGCATAATTAGCAATAAATCTTCTCAAGAATGTTGTTTTTCCTTGTAGGCTTTGAAGCTGTCTAATTGTTTTTTGGGTAGGAAACTTCAATATTGCCTCAACCTTAAGGGGATATATGCATATCCCATCCTTGGATGCAATGAAACCAAGTAATCTCCCACAATTCACTCAAAATATGCATTTAAGTGGATTCAATCTAATGTTATATTGTCGACATCGAAGGAAAATAACACGCAAATGTGCACAATGTTCAACTCTTCTCCAAGATTTGGTTGTCAAGTCATCGAGATAAATCTCGATGATTTTCTTAATATCGTGAAAAGCATATGACATGGCTCTTTGAAAAGTATCCCCAACATTTTTAAGGCCAAAAGGCATTTTCGATATGCAAAAGTGCCCCATGGGCAAATGAAAGTTGTTTTTTGTTGGTCTTCTTTCTTAATTTGAATTTGGTTGTAACCCGAGAATCCATCCATAAATGAAAATATTTCATTACCGGCACACTCGTCTATAATTTGATCAATGAAGGGTGTGGGATAATTATCTTTGGGACAAGCCAAATTTAAATCCCTAAAGTCAATATAGACTTGGATTGTCCCTTGTTTTTTATTTACTGGAGTAGGATTGGATACCCATTCAATCAGCAGTACAAGGTAAATGAAGCCATCTTTCAACAACTTTTCTACTTCTGCTTTGATGGAAACCGATTTCTTAGGATTCATTGGACGTAATTTTCGTCATACAAGTTTGACATTTGGATAGGTTTTCATCTCATGTTCGACGATGCTAGGATCGATGCCTGGAATTTCCTCATATGACCAAGCAAAAACATCATGAAACTCTTTAAATAAAGCAGTATACTATGTGATTTCTTCCGGAGAGTAATTGGAACCTATATTGATATTTTCGATGATGCCCTGCTTAATGGATATGTTGATAGGGATGGTTTTTGAAAGGTTTTCCAAATTTCCTTCCGAAATCACATTGTGTGTTTGGACAGAGCATTGGTACCTTTCCACATCATCATCAAGGTAAAAATTCTCATCTTTTACTTCTAAGGAATCCAATTTAGAAAGAAATGATGATCTATGATGCATGTCTTCCCAAGGTCGTTCTGAGATATTCATGACTTCCATGATAGCTTCACCGAATGAAAAGGTTTGATCTAATATGTCATGACTGTTGGGAGTATTAATAGCCCATACAGGTGATGGATACGAATCATATTCCTCCAATGGAGAAGAATTTTGATATGCTTGATTTGGTATTTTTATACTAGACAGTGGGGTACTACTCCTAGTTTCATCAAGCATGTCTGAATGTATTTCCTTTCTGTCATTAGTTTGAACCTGGATGTCCTCTACCGTAGATCCATCTGATGAAGTGGAACCTATCATCGTATTGGATTCGGTAAAAACAATTAGTGGAAAGTAAATTTCTGATGTGATGGTGAAAACTGGAGCAGTTTCAGTTGTAGATGTTGGTGGAGAAATTGTGAAGGTTCCCATGAGGGAAGAGTATTTGAACATCCCAACTCATATATCTTGAATTGCTACTTTTGGATTCTCCACAAAGGGTATATTTGAGTGGATAACTATATTCTCTTGATGGGGGAACCGAACTACTAGAAATACTGAAGACACTACTGTCATCATTGCATGTACCCAACTACAGCCCAATAATAGATTGTAATATATGGGTGCATGCACTACCTCAACATCAACTTGAACTGTTTTTCTTCCCAATTCAATTGGGAAAGCCATAATGAGTCCATGAGGTGGAAATGAGTGTCCATCAAATGCTTTAAGGAATTTTTTGGATGGTTTCAAAGTGGGTGATCCTAATCCTTTTCAAGTGGAGGCTCCTTCATCTATAACGGTTCAAAAAATATTCATCCAATGTGAGAGCAATTTGATTTGGAAAGTGACATGTGATGGAATCCTACTTGTTGTTCAGGTACACAGGGTACTCCCAAAATACCAAACACCAAGAACAGCCACTCACACAAACATATCACTGTTACACCGAAATCTTGGACTCTTGATCCATGTGTCAACCCTTTTTCCTAATCCCCAAGTTTCTCTCTACTAAAGTTGATTGAGATTGAGCTTTTTCCTGCTTTTTTCCCTCTTTAGGAAGGTCGGCACTCTTTTCCTTCATGCTAGGAGTGCCGAAGGAATTTTTCCCTTAATTCTAGGTGCACCAACGCCAGCGCTCTGTCTCTCACTATTAGGAGCACTGACGATGCTTTTTCCCTTCCTGCTAAGTGCACCAGTGGCATTTTGAGGGCAAAAAACGAAGATTCGAGACCCTTCTTGAAGGTGGATGAGGTGGATGTCTATCCCTATAATTTAGGTGAGGTGGAATTCGGTTCCTAACCTATAGGGAAGATCCCTTATATCCCTCCTCCTAATCCTTAACCTACTCTATCCCTTTAGCATTATAAATTAAACCCTCTCTCCATTTGGAAGGGAGGAAGGACTATGGTACTCTTATGCTGGTGGAATTTCTAGGTGATCTCTATTATTCTTTGGAGGCTTGGATTTGGCTTGGATTGTTGGATGGAAGATTGTAGTGTTAAGGCTAGGTTGTAATGTTCTTCTCCTATGTAATTCTATTTATCTCCTTGATTACATTAATACAGATCTCTTTCCATAAACATTGTTGTTGTTGATAATTTTTATAGATTTCTTCCTTAACTGTTAGCTTAGATCAATTATATGTTTGGATACACATATTCTGTTTGCTTGTTTACACATGCTTTATAGGGTTTTGCAGCTGTAGATCTGAATATTCTGGAGCTTGGATCAACAGAGAGAAGACGATCTGCGAATATCGGGTAAGTGATCTATCTGTGTCTTTGCATTTCTGATTGATCTAGGAAAGTAGATTGTATTATGTATTTGATTTGTTCTAGATCCACTTGGACTAGGGAGATCTAGATTGATTGTAATTGAGTATATTTATCCGATAACAAATTTTGGCGACCATACTGGGGACCGTACATAGATCTGATTTCTTTTGTTTTGATTTCATGTCTCTTTATCAGTCCTTTTGCTAGCCTCTAGAGACCCTACTTTCTTCATTTTTTTCCTTTGAAGAGTGTCTTGCATCCTCTTGATGTTATTTGGATCACAATCAAACCTTCTTCCCTTCTTCCATAAGAGATCTAGCTTTTATTCCATTTTGTTTCTCCACCGATGCACCTGGGCTATGTAGATAGAGCGTCGTTGTTTCCATTTTTTAACGACGTAAGTGTTGACTATTTTGGCGCCCATTGCCTTAGGAGAAAAGGAGTCGTTGATGCTTTTACACTGTGTTGTAAGTGTGCCACTACCCTCATAGGCTCTCTTGTGCATCCTTATAGGAGCATTGGTCCCCTCATAGGCGCTTTTCTGCAGTGTTATAGGAGTGTTGGTCCCCTCATAGGCACTCTGGTGCAGTGTTTAAAGTGCGCCACCCTTTGAAACTCAGTTTTTGGCTCATATTTCCTTCATTTTTGGGTTTTGGTTTGATGGATTTTGGTTTTTAGGCTACATGTGATAGTCATTCACCCTCTAGACCCACCATTATCTCTTCCTCCCCTCAATCATTGAGTGTTTTGGTTACATTTTGGTTTTTTTGGAGCAATTCTTGTTTGTTTTGGAGTTGTTTGGGTGCTTGTAATATTCCTTTTGATTTCTAAATGAATGGAGTGTTGTAGATGTTCTCTCTTTTTCTATAGCTTGGATCAACAGAGAGAAGAGGATCTGCGAATATCAGGTAAGTGATCTATCTATGTCTTTGCATTTTTTATTGATCTGGGAAAGTAGATTGTATTATGTATTTGATTTGTTTTAGATCCACTTGGACTAGGGAGATCTGGCTTGATTCTGATTGAGTATATTTATCCGATAACAATAACAGATCAACACATCGATGTTTTGACGTGGTTAAAACCCTCAAGAGGGAAATGGTCCATGACCCCAACCAAATAGCTACTTGGGGCAATTTATTATGCAAAAGAAAGAAAGTTACAAATGAGCTTCTCACAATCGATCAACTAGCCAAGGACCCTTTGTTATACCAAAATCCTATCACCATCATGTGATAAGACCTTTGACATACCTACTTGCCCTGAAATCCCAGCTTCTGGAGTGAAGACTAAATGGTTTCTTGTCAGTCTATCATACAAATTCTCAGCATCACTCATTGTCCCTTATCCAGGGGTGGTACACTTGTTCACACCACTTTTCATCGGCTGTCCACAAGTGGTGCCACTGCCTGTCACCCTTGGCCCATAGGTGGTTATTACCAGAACCACTCTGTCAAAGAAGGAGAAGTGTGGTACCCTGGGTAAAAAGATAAAAAGAGAAGCTTCTCAAGGCTTCTAGATGATAAACCTCAAGATATCACTTATCCCTACTACTGTTGGTTGGTTGAGCTCGAGATCCCTCATCCTAGGATCTTAGAGGCCACCTCACCCACTAATTTCTCAACCATATCTATCCATTAAATCCCTATATATATAAGATCATAGCCATGGTTGAGGGGAGAACATTGAAGGTATTGTTATGCTGTTGGACTGATTCTTGGCCCAAGATCATTTGGAGAAAGCATAGAGAACTAGAGTCGAAGCTTTTGGGGATGAATAGCTAGTTTCATGGAGATGCATGTCAACACTAAGGCTTGGTTGTAAACTTCTTCATATTTCTAATGCAAGTTGATTTTCTATCCCATATATATTGTTGATGCTTGATTTCAGATATATATTGCTAGATTCCTTAGTCACTAGCATAGATTAGTAGATCATATTCTGGTTTCCTTGATCTGTTTCATGTTGAACTCTTTTGCAAGTACATAGGTGAACTATCAAGGCCTTGTATTCCAGATATCTACAGTGTCTAGGGGGAGTTATCAACCTTTATGATCTATTTGTTCTGGATCTGAACCATTCAGACCAGCGAAACACCTTGCTGTCCGCAGGAGGTGAAATATTCCGATCAACAAATTTGGCGACTCTAATGGGGAATAGTTGTATTCAGTTGTTCTGATCGTCCTCAGTCTATAACTCTTGTCCGAATCCAGGCTCCGTTTTCTTCAACTCTTTATAGTCAGATCTACTTTCTAATTTGTATTATTCAAGTTTGAAATTTCCAGATCTGTTCAAATCTGAGTTATTTCGATTTTTTATGCTCTGTTACCATATTCAATTTGACAGTATCCATCTTGATCTAGTCTATTTTTTATCTGATCCATTGTTCTCTTTTTGTTTTGGCCATCTATAGGGAACTGTGGAAATGCTTTGTCTAAGGAGCGGTGCCACCGCCTGTATCCAATTAGCAAGGAGTGGTGCTACTTTGGAAACGCTCTTACCACATCTACAAGGCGCGGTACCAGGTAGGCATTAGTCCAAAACCCCTTTTTCCTCATTTTTCTTTGTAAAAATTTGGAATTTTGATTGCTTTCAGTTTTGTTATCAGGCTTGTGATATTGAATCTGGTGTGTGTGCCTTGATGCTTTGATGGTTTAAGATTGATTTTGAGTGGAATTTCAAAAATTTGTTTAGTCTTTTTTATTGTTCATCCGCTTCTTGCTCGTTGGTTGTGTTTAAAGAAGGATTTCTTGTTTTTTGAAAGTTAGGGTTCTCATTGAATTCTCTTTTCATTGCATGTACTGAAAGAAGAACATTAGATTAACTTCTAGATTTCATTTCTTGCTTGCATAGTAAACTTCTTTTTCTTCCCTTCAAAAAAGAAAAGTTTTGCTTGAGATTAGGACATCATATTTGAGCGTTGGATTCGGGTTTTCTGATTGGCTTCATAAGCTTTCAGGACCTTTTCAATCTTTCATCTCTCATGCATATAGGACTATCTTGATCAAAATAAAAAAAAATGGTAGTTTTAAGTTAGATTTGCTTATGTTTTTAAGAAATTTGAAAAGTTAGAGTGCATTGGCATATAGGTGTGCTTGGTGTTGTTCTTTTAGGAAAAGAGATTCTCACCCTTCCCATTTGCTTTCGGAAAGAAGAATTTGGTTTGGAGAAGTATTTGCTTGTCTTTGATTTGACGTTCATGACTATTGATTGGTATGATTTTTGGTCTTGAAACAAAAAGAAAAAACACTCTCTTCCCTCCCATAAGTAGGAATATTGAACGGTAAAGGGAATATTTGCACAAGCATAGGACATGGTTTTACTTTTCTGTCAGAACAGCATGCATTCACATAACCGTACCTGTTAAAATCAACGGTAATTGTAGGTTAAAATTTACATAATAACTTGAGTGATAGGTTAGAGATGTGTTCAGGCATTGTAAAACATAGGAGCTGTCGTTATTTGTTAGCATTACATTTTGGTATATCGAACGGCCTTTCATGTACCCTTGAGGTATATAGAAAGGTACTTCACATACTCTATTGTATATAGGAAGGCCCCTTGTGTATGGTTATGCATTAGACAACACTATTAACGATTCAAGCTCCCACGTACCTTGAGTATATCAGGATACCCCACTAGGGTACCTTATCTATCTGAGAAAATCCCTTTGGCCATCTTGTTTGGAGCCATACACTGAAAACATCATTTGGGGAGATTACTACGCATGTACCCTCGAGGTATATCATGAGTGACACCAGCTTGACAATCCTAGTGAGAGATCTGACTTTTGAACTCCTCTTGTCATTTTAAGTCTTCTTTTTTTTACCTATATTTTGAGTAGGGAAGTCTTTTGGTGTTTTTTCTAGATTTTCAGCCCCTAGGTTAGATAGGAACTATACACATTGGCTGAGTTAAAACAGTCTAGGAGAGTACGGGGCTTGCCACCCGATTTCACTTGTGTTTCAAAAGGAAATCCAATGGAAGCTATTGACTGAGGAGTTGCTACCACCTCCCAAGTGGGAGATCATGTGGTGGCAGAAAGTGGAGTGCCATATTCTTCACACTCGCCTCCCTTGGTCCAATAGCCTTCCCGTGAGGATTCATCGCTCCATCCTCCCACGGATGATCATGTTGATGATACCCGTCCAGATTCTAGTCCTAATGCTCCTTTTTGGGAGACACCTATCGAACAGTCCATTGCCTCATTTGGCACCCGTGTAAGTTCTCCTGAAAGTGAAGAAGAACGCAGGCAATACCGTTCTACTATCCTCCGTGTATAGGAGGTAGAAAAGTAGATTGACAACATACTAGGCTCTTCACCAGTTCGTTCCACATTCCTTCCTATCGAATATCATTCACTAGCCAATTCTATGAGACCCATTGAACTGATTATAGATCGTCCATTAACAACCCACAGCCCAGGTCAAATTTCCACCCCTCTCACCTCTTATGTTATGTCTGATCCAAATCTGCCCAGATCTTTTGCATCTGGGGCTCGACCTCTAACATAGAAACATCTATAGTTTTTGTTCCTCCCACCCACACTAATGTGGTAAATCCCCCATCTAGTTTAGGTTAGCCCTTGGGGGCACAACCTGTTGCCATTCAGTATTCTAGTGGTTATGGTTATCAAATACTTGTAGGTAATCATCCATCTAATCCTACTAGAATTCCATTCCCTAGCAACACTTTTATGCCATGGGGGAAACCCAACTAGTCTTACATGCTAGCCATGGGAGGGATACCCATACATACTACGGGAGGTGTGGGAGGATGACCTTATGGATGTCCTCCCCCTGGGGGACCTAATGGTCCTGGAGGGCCTAGTAGCCCTCCTCATGGTCCTGGAGGTCCTAGTGGTCCTGGGGGACCTGGTGGCTTTCCTCCTTATTGCTTGGGAGGGTCTAGCGGCCCTCCACCTAGTGGTTTCAGTGGCTCTAGAGGTTTCCCACCTCCTAGAGGTTCTGGAGGGTCTGGGGGTCCGCCTCCTGGTGGTCCTAGTGGTCCCAGAGGTCTTAGCGGTCCTGGGGGCTCTAGCAATCCTCCTCCTAGAGACCTTGGTTGTCCTAGTTGTCCTAATTTCAGAAATCAACCCCCCATGGGTGGATTTCCCGGTAGTTATTCCTCACAGCAACCTTTTTTTCAGTCAACCTATGGCCCTACTAGTAATTTCATGCCATATCAATATTACCAGTATGTGCAGCCCAATAGATAGTTACATTTCCTTGCAACTTTGGACTTGCCTAATTTGTCCAAGTTGATTAATGATCACATTCGACACAATCCCTCGTGGCCTCCCATTCTAGTAAAGTTACCATCGGACATTCCAAAATTCGATGGGAAGCAGGGTGAAGACCCACAGAACCATGTTATGAATTTTCATTTTTGGTGTTCCTTGAACTCCCTCATGGATGATTCTGTTCAATTACGACTCTTTTAGCGAACTTTGACTGGTATGACTGCGAAGTGGTATATTGAACTCCCACAACATTCGTTTGTGGATTTTGGCTCGTTGGAAACTATATTTCTTATGCACTTTCAGCTCCCTATTCATTAGAAACAGGCACTGATATTTTAACTTCTCTGCGACAGAACACCTCCACCCACATTTCTGACCATATTCATGAGTGGAGAAGGTGGAAAAGACTTATTAAGGCCCCTATTCTGGATCAGTTGTTAGCTGATTGGATCACTAAGTCCTTGTTGCCTCCTATTGCCCAAGATGTGTCCATGGGAGGTGTCGTTACCGAAGAGCAGGCTATTAGTAGGGCTCAGTACCTAGACTTGGTTTATTCCTAGTTGGGGACTCTTTATGACCTAATTCCTCAAGCTCCTCGCCCCAGCACTGACCCTGCCAAGCCATTAGCAGAAGTACCTGTTGAGTGGATTGTTGGTACAATCCAATCCCCATCCACAGTGAAACCTACCAAGAAAACCCAAACTGTTGCGCCTTCGACTCCCAAGGTTTTTGCCGAGGTCAATTCTATTCAAAGTACTCAAACCTTGGGTAATAAAAAGAAAGGCAAAAATTGAATTAAAAAAACTAGAAACCAGCAAGAGACCCCACAATCAACCCATAATGACAACAACATAGGGAAAAGGAAGGATAAATACCCTTGTCTGTTATGTGGTGGTGACCACCTCTCTAAGGAGTGTCCCCATCGGGATTAAATCTCCCAGTTTTTGAAGTCTAACCCCACACCTGCAGTACTTACGGATCCTTTCCCCTCCCAACAACAGCCGGTACATTAGAAGAAATTTGGGGCCTAAAATGGGCCTTATAAGAAAACGTGCCAAAATAAGTTTTTGTGAGTTGGAATTCAAGAACCAATAGAATTTCAATAAAATAAGTCAACCATAATGGTTGAATTGACATATTTGTCATTTAAAAAAACTACTTTTTTTGTTCGTATTTTCTACATATCTCATTGTGTTTTTACTCAAATTTCGATCAGGAGAGCTCGTTGGATGTGGAATTTGATTCTACATCCAACGAGTACCCACACTGCATACTTTTGACGGACCCTGCTACCCAAAAAAAAGGAAATACCTGAAAAAGCGTGATGATGACATCATCATCACGCTTTTTCAGGTATTTATTGTTTTTGGGGTAGCGGGGTCCGTTAAAAGTATGCAGTGTGGGTACTCATTGGATGCGGAATCAAATTCCGCATCCAACTAGCTCTCCCGATCGAAATTTGAGTAAAAGCACAGGGAGATATGTCGAAAATACGAACACAAAAAGTAGTTTTTTTCTTTCTTCCTCCAAAATTAATCAATATTATTTTATTATTTTAACTATTATTTTATTATTTTCCTTAGGAGGCCCATTTTAGACCCCAAAATTCCTCTAATGGACCATATGTCAAACCAGGGTAACTCCAGTTCATCAGAGGAAATTCGTATGATGTCCTCAGATACCATCCATCTACAAACTTGAAGCCAGAATTATGATAAACCCGCAGATAAGCAAGAAGACCTTTCGTCTTTAGGGAAAGATTCCTCCACTAGTTTGTTATAATAATCAACCCATATTTTACCCACTTAGACATTAATTCATTTATTTTTGTCTTATTTGCCTAGTTCATGTGTCCCACCTTGTGCAAGTTTCTAATTGCCTATCTATAGAGGTCAAAATTGCCATCTTTGACTCATGTAGCGCTTGGGAAAGCCTTAGGAATCAAATCTACTTTATTCCTGGCCTCCAAGGAACCTATCTGCTTTTTCTACTTTATTGCCTGCTTTTTCAGTGTTTTAAGGAACATAGGAAAGCTAGACTAGGTGAGGTGAACTAGCTTTTTGTCCTCTTCATCCTCCACTCTTTTCTCCATGCAAAAGCATGTATGAGCTGCCATTTCATCACTCATTAGCTTTCCCATGTGCCCTTTCCAATTCGTGAGCTCCATGACAGATTTGGGATCAGCTTTTTACACCTATGGGGGATTTGCTTATTTTTGGTAAGCCTGCTTTATGCTAGATTTGGATGCTTCCTCATGCATTCAATTTCTTGATGTATTCTATTTATTTAGCAGCCTATGTTATTACAGGGTTGGCTATTGTACACTTACATAATACAGTTTAGTGTTACAGCTCCATTTTCAGTCTCTTTTGTGAGCAATTTTGCATGATCAATTGATAATTGTTGTGAGTAAAATTAATCTATTGTTGGCCTTAATTTACACATGGTATCATAGCCATTGTAGGTTGTTTCTCTCCTTCAAAAATTGTTTTGCAGGTTCGACATCAAATACTGGGAGCCTTCTACTGACAGCCGGGACAGATTTTCTAGAGCTATGGATCAATCACAGAAAACTATCTTGACTCCTTTCAATTTATTTGAATGGAAGGCAGAGATGGAGATACTGTTGAGAGCAAAAGACCTCTATAGGGTGACTATGGCAACAGAAGCAGAGCCCAATGTAGCTGCAGAGAAGATCAAATGGCACAACAGGAGGGATGAGACTTATGGCCTCCTATGCCTGAGTATTTCCAGAGACCTCATTTTCCATCTCGATGGATTGACATCACTGAATGAAGTATGGGAGAAGCTTGCTGATCTTTTTGGAAAGATAGATGAGATGAGGGGACATCAAATCGAGAATGAGCTGATTTCTCTGAGTCCAACAAGCTTTGAATCCCTGCAGCTATATTTCTCCAAGTTCAAAGTACTAGTTTTGCAGCTGAAACAGTGTGGTATTGAAAAGAAAGATGATAAGCTCATATTGGCCATCCTCTCGAAGCTGGGCCCTAATTATTCATTGTTTGTTTCAACCTTCTATGCCACAAAACTGACAGCTTGAGCTTGGAAGATGCCTAGCCTTGCATATTTCATGGAATCTCTCACACAAGAACAAGACAAGCTGGTGATGATGGGCACCATCAAACCATCCAAAGTTCAATCTTTGATTGCTGGAGATTCAAGGTTGGATTCAAAAAGAAAAAAGAAAGCTAAAAAGCCACCTGAGCAAAAGAGATACAAGAAACAGTCTCCGGAGGATCAACAAGGTCCCAAGAAGAATAACCAGAAGAAGAAGAACAAAGGTGAAATGAACAAGTGCACATACTGCAATAAGGGAAATCACACTGAAAGTTCTTGTATGAAAAAGCAGATAGACATGTTGACCAATCTCCTGGAGAAGAATGGAATCTCCTTTCCAGAAAGATCAAAGAAGAGAGAAGGAGGATCAAGTTCCGATGATAGAGAGAGAGTTCATACTCTAGTTGCTGGCACATCAAGCTCACCCAGTTTTATCATAGATTCTGGAGCTTCAAGACACATGGTTTTGACTAAGGAGGCTTTCTCCTCACTGGATATGTCGAAAGGACCATCTATTGTACTGGGAGATGACTCTCTCACTGAAAGTAAAGGCAAAGGAAGGATAGATCTTGATCATGGTAAGTTTAGCAATGTGTTGTATGTGTCTGGTCTCGCCTCCAACCTCCTTTCAGTGTACCATATGACCCACACTGGGTCTCCTAAGAAGGTCATATTATCCCCCGATGAAGTTGAGATCACAGAGATTTCAACTGGTAGAGTCATTGCAAAAGGAGTTGCGAATCATGCTCAAAAGGTATACATGTTCTCACACTTCCTACCTTACTCAAACCCCTCTGCTCTTCTCATTCATGCTAATGAAGCCAGCAAGCTGTGGCATGAAAGATTTGGCCATCTAAATTACAAGTATCTGTCTGATCTTAGTGAGAAAGAAATGGTCATAGGATTTCCCAAGATAAAATTTTCCAAAGGAGTCTGCCAAGGCTGTATCCTAGGAAAACACCCAGAGCACAAATTTGAAAGAGAACCTCTGCACCCCTCGAGCTGACCCACAGTGATGTTGCTGGTCCATTCCCTCATATGTCCATGATTCAAGCCAAGTATGCATTAACTTTCATTGATGACTTTTCCAGGTATTGTTGGGTTCACTTCCTGAAACACAATTCTGAAGTTTTTGGCCTATTCAAAGTCTTAAAGGCTTTGGTTGAAAACCAGTTTGGAAGGAAAATCAAGGCCCTCATATCTGACAATGGTGGTGAGTATGTCAATTCTGAGTTTATTAACTATTGTGTAGATGCAGGTATTCAGATGCAGCATTCTATCCCTTACACACCACAACAAAATGGTGTTGCTGAGAGGAAGAACATATCACTGAAGGAGATGGAAACATGCATGATGGAGGCCAAAAATTTTCCACCAAAGTACTGGTCCGAAGCTATCAACTGTGCAGCCTATATTCAGAATAGGGTGCCTCACAAACAGCTTGATGGTATGACTCCCTTCGAAGCATGGACTGGGCACAATCCAGATGTGACCCATTTCAAGATTTTTGGCTCAAAGGCATGGGCTAGAATCCCGACAGAGAAGAGGAAGTATTTGCATCCCCAAAGCCAAGAGTGTCTTTTTGTTGGATACTCTGAAGATTCAAAAGGGTACAAGTTGATAAATTTGAGCACAAATAAATCCTTCATCGAAAGGAGTGTTCAATTTGAAGAAGAACCCTTTGCAGAAGTGGAAGTTCGTGAAGCCTCTTCACCACCTGAACCTCAAGAAGTAAGTAAAGAGTTTGTTGAACATGCTGATTCTGATTTGTCTGATGGATATGAGTTTATTGTAGACCCTAAAAGCCCCACAAGGATGAAATGGGAAGCCAAGACACTACATGCAGCAGGTGAGCTAGCTGGGGATCCCAATGACCCAAGGAAGACTAGATCTCAATTTGAGAGTGGTCTGTGCATGAAGGATCCTATGTTTGCTGAAAAATGCTATTTGATGGTGGAGTCTAATCCTAAAACATATGAAGAAGCAGCAGGATATCCAAGATGGCAAACAGCCATGAAGGAGGAGTTCATCTCACTCCAGAAGAGCAACGCATGGGAGCTAGTGGATCTTCCCCCAGGGAGAAAACTAGTACAGTGTAAGTGGGTCTATAAGACCAAATTTGATGCTGATGGTTCACCACTGAATTAAAAGGCTAGATTGGTAGCTAAAGGCTACTCACAGGTTCATGGCATAGATTACAATGAGACCTTTGCCCCAGTGGCAAAAATGGACTCCATCAGGTTAGCTCTAGCCATTGCAGCCTCAAGGCAATCGGAGGTACATCACATGGATGTAAAGTGTGCCTTATTGAATGGAGATCTCACTGAGGAGATATATCTGCAGCAGCCTCAAGGTTTTTCTACTAACCCTTCTCTTGTGTGCAGGTTGAGAAAGTCATTGTATGGGCTAAAGCAAGCCCCCAGGGCTTGGTATGCCAAGATTGATAGCTTCTTGCTATCACTGAATTTTGTTCGGTGCAAATCAGATCCAAATGTCTATTTGAAGTTATTTAATGGTTCATTAATGATCATTGTGTTATATGTTGATGACCTCCTCATTACAGGAAGCTCACAGGCTGAGATTGCTTCCTTAAAAGGAGCTATGAACCAAGCCTTCTCCATGACAGATTTGGGGCTCTTAAGTCAATTTTTGGGGCTTGAGATATCTCAAACCAAAGATGGAATCAAGGTGCACCAGTCAAAATATGACTTGGACTTGCTAAACAAATTCAGAATGCAATATTGCAAAGCAAGCAAAACTCCTTTCCTTTCAGGAGTGAAGCTGGAAGAAGATGATTCTCCACCGATGGTAAACAATACATTGTATAGACAATTGATTGGATGTTTATTGTATTTGACACATACTCGACCTGATATTTGTTATGCAGTAAGTGTGGCTTCTAGATTCATGGATCATCCTCATGAGATCCATTGGAAAGCATCCAAAAGGATCCTTAACTTTGTTCAGGGAACAAGGACACATGGGATCTTCTATAAGGCAAAATCTGATCTTGAGTTGATTGGATTTACTGATAGTGATTGGGCAGGTGATAGTACAGACAGAAA
>LPNX010998588.1:276330-296932 GCA_001517045.1 Pseudotsuga menziesii | reverse complement strand
GCTCAATGGATTATTTCTATTGCATATTGGGAAAGATGGTGTTCTGGAGTCTAGCTGTCTGTTGTGGTACCCCAAGCCATAGGAATTTCTCTCCGTAACAGGGATCAGCTTTTTACACCTATGGAGGATTTGCTTATTTTTGGTAAGCCTGCTTTATGCTAGATTTGGATGCTTCCTCATGCATTCGATTTCCTGATGTATTCTATTTATTCAGCAGACTATGTTATTACAGGGTTGGTTATTGTACACTTACATAATACAGTTTAGTGTTACAGCTCCATTTTCAGTCTCTTTTGTGAGAAATTTTGCATGATCAATTGATAATTGTTGTGAGTAAAATTAATCTATTGCTGCCCTTAATTTCCATATAGTTCTCCGAAATCCTTGTCTACTATTCCCTTGTCTATCGAGAAGCCTACTCTCGACATGATTTTGTGCCCACCAAAGAGTACTCTTCGGAAGGCTATCTTTAATCCCAATGCCCAATATGCTCAATTCTATAATGTGGTTGAAGATCTCGCTCAGGAACCTTGTGCGATGTCTACCCTAGAAGTAATCCAAAGTTTCCCTACACAGCGCAAGAACTTGTTGACTACATTAGGAGCTGCAAACCCGGATAACACTAAATTGATTCACTTCAATGTTGAGAACTATAAACCTATATTACCACATAAAATTTCTTTTCAAATCATTACGAAAGTAGTGGGAAATAAAGTCTTTCGAATGGTACTAGATGAAGGATCTTTGACCTCAGTGTTATCCCTGACTTGTTGGAAATCCCTTGGCTCTCCCGATCTTGTTACATCACCTACAACCCTTAAATCCTTTGATGGATGGGGATTCCAACCCCATGTCCTCATATCAGCCCTAGCATTCGAGCTGAGGAGCAAAATCGATTCCATCCAAGTAGAAGTGGTAGATGCCCCTTTAGATTATAACCTCCTTTTATGAAGGAATTGGTTCTATGCCATGAATGACGTTGCTTCAACAGTATTTCAAATGGTCCAATTCCCGCATCTCGGGAGAATTGTTACTATTGACCAGCTTGATTTATGTACGTCGAATGTTACTACCTCTATGGCTAATAACATCCCCATGTTAGGTTAGTCCCCTCCTCCTTACTAGTCAATTCAGGTAGGTATGCTGAAGGATTCATCCCTTATGGGGATTTTTCCCTCCACTCCTCCTAGCACGAATACCGCAACAGTACATATGATTGTTTCATTTGATATTGAGCCCCAGGGCACAAATGTTGTTGATTCCACCTTGTTGATCCCACACGAAGCTATGTATGACACCATTCAAACTTGTTCCGATGATCACACTAATGACATTCATTTAGTGGCTTCGGATCCTTACCATTTCCCGTACTGGTTAGCACCTTCTCTTCCAGTGCTAGACTATCTCTCGGTGGATTTTCCTTCCGACAAGTCCATTATAGAGATCATGAACATGGATGAGCCTATTTGGGAGGATCACCATCATAGATCCATGTTCCTCCCCAATACCAGTTCGGGCAGCTATGATTTTGCATCCTTGTTTCCTACTGATATTGTCAACATTCCGCAAAGTCCTATATTTTTGCAAGATATAGATTCTAAAGGAAACCTTTGCAACATTACTCAGACAAACCCAATTGACATATCAGCCAATCCTGATGTTATTGAGCATGTTCATGTTGGGAAGAACTATTCCACAGATGAATCTGAAGCATATAAGGCACTTTTTAAGGGATTTCATGATAATTTTTCCTGGTCCTATGAAGATATGACGGGGATTGACCCTTCTGTTGTGGTCCATGAGATTAAAACTTATCCCATAGCTAAACTTGTCAAGTAGAAACTTAAGCAACTCCATCCTAGGAAGGCCGCAGCTATTAAAGCTGAGATTGAGAAACTTCTGAAAGCTAGTTTTATTTATCCTGTACTTCTAACGGGTTGTCCATGTCAATAAAAAGGAGGGCACCATTAGAGTCTGTATCGAATTTAGGGATTTATTAAATAAAGCTTGTCCCAAAGACAACTTTCCTACCCCGTACATCGATCAGATTATCGACAATTGTACTGGAAGTGTCATCTTTTCATTCATGGATGGCTTCTCTAGCTACAATCAAATTGAGATATTTCTCGCTGATCAGCATAAGACGGCATTCATTTTCCCATGGGAACCTTTTCGTATAAGAAGTTACCTTTCGGCTTGAAAAACGTTGGTGCCACATTCCAGTGTGCGATGTCCTATTCGTTTCATGACATTAAACATATTGTTGAAGTGTACCTTGACGAACTACCTGTTCATTCACAATGATGGGAGGACCACCCTGGTCATCTTTCAGATATATTCCTGAGATGTCATCATTATAATATACGGCTCAATCCGCATAAATGTGTTTTTTGCGTTGAGATGGGACGTCTTCTTGGATTTTTGGTATCCAAATATGGCATCCAGATCGATCCTTTGAATATTTCCGCCATCATTAATCTACTAGCCCCAACCACCATCCTTGAACTCCAAAGTTTGCAGGGGAAGGAAAACTTTCTCCACCATTTCATGTGCAATTTCGCTGAGAAAACGCACGGTTATATGTGTCTCCTCAAGAAGAACACTCCATTCTTCTGGGATGACAAGGCCCAACGCACCTTTGATAGTCTTAAGCACGCTCTGACTCATACACCCCCCATACTATTCAAAATATTTTCTCTTGTATATTGTTGCCTCCGCTACTACCATCGCCATGGCTTTAGTGCAGGACAATCTCCACGGTCAGGAGCATGTGATTTATTACGCCAGTAAGAATCTTATTGATTCTGAAACCCGTTATTCACATGTGGAGAAGCTAGCTTTGGCCACGATCATTGTTGTGCAAAAATTTCATCACTACATTCTGCTTCACACTACCACCGTATTGGAAGAGCAGAACCTGATGTACTACATTCTGACTCGTCAGGTACTTGGGGGCAAGTAATCCCATTAGATCATCATGCTTTAGGAGTTCGATCTTGTCTTTACCAAGGCTACATCAAAGAAATCCTTGGTTTTTGACGAGCTTATATGTGACCTTCCCTGTGCTACCACGGAATCTGAGCCCAGTGATTCATTTTCGGATGAATTCCTATTCCTAATTAGCACTACTGATCCTTGGTATGGATATTTGTTGATTTATCTCTAGACCCAGCATTTTCAGCTGCATCTATCTTGCAATGATCGTCGCCGCATTCATCACCACACAAAATACTACCTCATCTTGCATGATACCTTATATAGACATGGGATTGACTCCATTCTCTGGTGATGCCTCACTCATGAGGAGGCTGAACACGTGTTAAATGATTGCCACTCTGGAGCATGTGATGGTCATTTATCTAGGATGGCTACAGCCCTAAAAATTCTTCACGTTGGCTCTTTCTTACCTTCTATCTTCAAATACTGTCATGAGGCTATTAAGAAATGCCCACCATGCCAACATTTTTATCCCAAAAATCTCACCCATCCTGCTCCGCTTCACCCCATCATTGTCATTGGCCCTTTTGTCAAATGGAGGATTGACTTCATGCATTATAAACCTACCTCAGCCGGGGGGCATGGTTACATCATCGTAGCCATGGATTATTTTACAAAATGGGCTGACGCCATGCCTGCATATGCAGAAGATGGTAAGACTGTCACTCTCTTCTTGTTCAATCATATCATAGCTAGATTTGGAGTTCCGCAGTCCATCGTCACTGATCACGGATCCCATTTCCATAATCAAATGATGGAGGAATTGAGTGCCAAGCTAGTTTTTCACCATGAAAACTCTACACCATATTATCTGCAAGCTAATTGTCAGGTAGAGGCCATTAACAAGGTGTTGAAAACTATGCTTTGTCAGATGGTTGGAGATCATAAATCCAAGTGGCATCTCGTTCTTTTTTCCACTCTTTGGGCTTATCGGACTTCCATGAAAACGACTACTTGTTTCACGCCATTCCAACTTGTCTATGGACTCAAAGCTATCTTGCCTATCCAATGTCAGATTCCATCTTTACAACTCGCCATCGAACTTCTCCCAGACACTTCCATAGAGGAAGCAAGATTTTTGTACTTGAATAACCTTGATGAGACTCATAGAGATGCTGCCTTGGCTAATGAGGCACATAAGAAACGTGTCAAGGCGCAGTATGATAAATCCATCCAGCCTCGTGTTTTCAACGAGGGTGACCTAGTTTTGACTTATGACCAGAGATATGACAAGCTAGGAAAGGGTAAGTTCGATTCTATGTGGTATGGACCTTTCATTATTTCCAAGGTGTTAGAGAAAGGATCCTATGAGTTGATAGATTATGATGGAATCCCTTTAGGGAAACCTCACAATGGGTTGTACCTAAAAATGTACTATGCCTAGGTCTTCTTGGATGGTATCTTGTGTATATGTATATTGATTGAATTTCAGTGTGTTTTCAGTATTTTCAAGATGGTTTTGAGTTTTTGTGCCCGCATCTGTTTATACCATGTATTGGTCATGCAGATGGATTTCTATGGCTTTGCTGATGGTGCTTGCCACTACACCTTGAATATAGCCTCAGCAACTTGGGTTATTTATTCCCTAGCTGAAGATTTGGTCAGTTCAGGAGTGGTTTGCCTAGGTCCCGCTACTAATAACATCGTCGAGTATGAAGCAGTCATTGGTCTTTTGACTGGAGCTGCCTCCCAGGATGTCCATGATCTCGTAGTTTTGATGGAATCTTAGCCCGTGGTTTGTCATTTAAACCATATCTACACCATTAGGAACCCGGTGCTCCTTCACCTCTTCCGGAGGGTACGTTTGTTAGAAAGATCATTTGGAACCATTACATATAGGCATATCCCTAGGGAACATAATGTAGTTGTTGATTCATTGGCTAATTACATCCTAGATTGGCATATTTCCCATTCATGACATTAATCAAACATGGTACATTGTAAATAAACATTTAAAGACACATAGAACTCATAGAAAATGAATTCATCCATTTGAAACGTATAAACATCATGTAAAAGTCTGTATATATATATATATATATATGAAAAATGTTACAAAAAATAGGACCCGAGACCTCTTTGGAAGCATGTAGGATTTCAGGAAAAATCATCATACAAATTCCTGAAGCTATCAACTTTCAGTATACATGTCTCATCTACTAGTGGTGATCGTGATAGCACATCACTGCTCGAGCCACCCTGCAAAGTAGCCTACTGATTCAGCCTGGTACTCCCACCATAGATCTCTGATATCTAGTCAGGAGATCATCTATGTCAGCATCTGGGATGTATAGAGTCAACCTCTCGAGGTTCTCCTCCAGCTCCTCAGTGATATCATCACCCTATGGCATGAAGCAAGCTCTGGATTGCCTGTCTAATGGAGATGCTCCTCCAGGCCTTGCTACTCCAACATCTACATGAAGACAAATGGGTCTTGTCACTTATCATAAAAAATAAAAAACATAAAAAAAAAATTCATCTTTAGGGTTTCTTGTTTCTTACCAATGTCTCCCCACTACCCTCCAGGTGGGAGTGGTAGGTCATGATCACCTATAAAATATGTGCCTGCATAGGCATAGTCCTCGACCAGGAGCATCTGATCCTGCAGCCATCTGAAAAATGCGTCACCAAACTTCACTCTGCCCTTACCCACTCCTGTGAGAGCCATGACCTGGACCCACCTCAACATGCGGGGGTCCCATGCTCTCAGACTCTGAAAAGTCACTTGGGGCCTCATCTGGGGGACCCGCTCAAAGAAGAAACAAGCTAAGATGGAACCAAAGCTGAATTGCTTCAGCTCTCCCTGCCAGCATTTAGTCAGCTGATCCTTGAAGATTGGAAGCAATGCTTCCACCCAGTTGAACATCGTAGGTGCCATTGCCTCTAGGGCATACAACATATGTGCCCTGGAAGCTTGATGTACACCATGGATCCCTTCCACCCTCTGTATGGTGAACAGAATGATCTGTAGAGCCCTGTTTATCACTGCCCTGATGGGGATTTTCTTCCTTGATGTACCTGTACCTGGTGCACAGTGTCGATCTATGAGCTCTCTAGTGGTAATGTCCCTGCCACGGGAACCTCTCAGTGAGATAGGGGCACCCCATCTCGATAGGTCAGTCAGGAAGTAGATGTCCTCTACCTCCACTGTAATTATATGTGCCCCCACCTCGAAATACTGCTATTCTAGATTCCACATTCTCAATATGTGTTCTAGTAGTCTCTCATGGGACACCATGCTTGGTGTCCGAAAGAACTTTAGAAGTCCACAGTTCTGGAGTGCGGCAATACACACTGGATTCCTTTCAGCAACGGCATCCTCATCATCATGAGTTCTTTCCTTCCATATCACCATATTTTGGAAGCCTAGACCTACCAAAACAACAATGGTATACATCAATATGATCCTTAAATCATTATAAATCAAAAGAATGAGCTATTTTTGTATATATCATTGGTTAAATTTCTCCACGGCTGGCACCACCTATTCTCCATTGGAGACAAGTAGTGGCACCGCCTGTTCACCTTGTCTTTGGTGCAGTTCTTGGGTGGTACCACCTATCTTGCAAGGGGTAGCCACGGTGCCCACAAATAGGATTTTAGGGCTTGCCAAATAGGCCTAAAACCCCATCAAATCCCAAAATAAAAGCTATGAAATGAAAGAAGAAGGTCTTAGCTCTTACCTGCAACTGACGAGACTGAAAATGGACGGTGGAAACTCCCAGTATCAGCTGTGGAAGATCTAGCTAAAAAATGCTCCAAGTGCTCTCTGCCAAGAGGTAAATAGTGAAATGTTTGGTTTTTTAATATTTACTTGCCTTATATAGACATTTTTTGGGTCTGACCTAGTATAGTTTTGATATTACATCATGTTCCGGTCAAAATCTATTTATCGTAATCCCTTAATGTTGATTTTGGATGCATTTAACACTTGTTTATGAATCATCTGCAGGTTGACTTTAGTAAAAGCTTTCGAAAGTTTGTTTATAGATTTTTTGTACTTTCACAAAATGGAAAAGGTCATTGAGTGTTTATTACGACACTTTGTCGCGCTCGCTAAAATCTAGTATCAAAGTTCCGAGTCTAGTTCAAGTTTCTTTCCAGGCTCGTAAAATACAATATTGTGTAAAGAAACTTTATGGAGTCTTCTTTTCACATCTTCTTTCAAACTCCTTAAACATGAAAATATAGTCAAGTCCATTTCTGAATCTTTCCAGGCTCGTAAAAGGTGACATTGTGTAAAGAAACTTCATGGAGTTCTCTTTAAATCCTTTTCAGACTCCCTAAATATGAAAAGATTGTCGAGCGATCTTGTCTTCTTCATGCTCGTTAAAGTATTTGAAGAGTTGTCTATCCAAGGGTAGGTTATCTCTTTTTCGGTTCGGACAGTACTATTTACAAGAAAGGAATGCTCCAGCCAATCATGACTGGAAGAGTTCTCTAAGGTTTGATTTTATACTTTTTCGGGCCTTAGAGACTAAATCATATGAAAAAGTACCCCCATGGAGTCTTCTTCCATATTCATTCAGACTCTCTAAACATGAACGATACTAATTTTTCTTTTAGTGGACTCGTTAAATTAAACATTGAGAGACCCGTTCTGGGAACAAACCCATCCTCTCTCAGGTTTGGAAAACATATGAGACTGGACTTGTCTTCTGACAAGCTATATCAAGTGTTTGTTACCCTCTTTGAACTTGTAAAACCAAAAAGAGGCACTCATCGATCATGATGGAGGAAATGGGAAAGGGAATCATTTTGCAAATAATGGAAGTTGTTTGTCATTACCTTTGAACATGGCACTTGTCTGCATAATCATGTCATTTAATTGGGTATTGAACTGATCTCCGTGACGATCCACTTTCATGAGTCATGTCAATCCTTTGAGTCTTTCAAAAGAATGCATTTTCCACTGTTGCATTGTGTATCTGTCTTGTCTAGTCATGCTGCCAAGTCATTTTGTCGTGCCGCCTGATGTTCAAAGGGAATCTGAAGAAGTCTTACCTCTATAGTATACACAGCCTTTGTATCAGTATCTTTGAGTCAGTCATATGGTTACTATGTTCACATCATTCCAGAACTATGTTCTGAGTTTCGTGTCATTGGTGTGGGACTCATCATGGCCCTCCTTCGACGAGACTATTCCCGTCGATGTCAGCTCATCATCCGAGAAATAGTCTTAGAAACAATATTTAGTACCTTGAGATCTGTATGCCTTAATGATAGATTCTCTCTCTCTAGACATAGGTTCACATCATTGACCTTTGATAGATAGAATCGACTGGGTGTTCAACATCAAGACATCTGTTCGCACTCAGTAGATTGTACTAGAGTACCCTGGGAATCATTGACATTAATGGTGATCTCCCTCGCACTTGTTAATGGTTCACATCATTGGGTGGTAATCAAGTGGTTTCTACCATGTTCAGCTTCAAATCATTGTAATCACATGGATAGAATTGTACTTTGTGGAAGATGAGACGAAGACCCTAGGCATTTGTTTAAAAGCACTCATTGCTTTTTCCCTAGGTTGCGATGGAGTTTTGTATATCTAGCATGGATCCACATTTGTATGTTCATGGCTATGCTCAAATTTGCATCTATATGACATAGATCTACGTTGTATGTCTGGTAGCTATGTCCGAGTTTGAGTCCTTTATCACATGGATCTACATTGTATTCTAGTATCCTTGCTTGTTTATTCCACTCATGGATCTGCCTTCTATTGGTCTACAGCTATGATTTTGGTTACTTGTGTCTATGAGTCAACATACTGATGTACTACAGATGCCTACTTGACTACATGCTCTGATCGATCCAATATTTTTAATCTCCTGGCAATGACTCATTCTCAAAGCTCTCATTTATCGTATCACTCTAAGACTCATGCTTTGGGGGGCATCCTATTATACCAAAATCTTGTCACCATCATGTGATAAGACCTTTGACATACCTACTTGCCCTGAAATCCCAGCTTCTGGAGTGAAGACTAAATGGTTTCTTGTCAGTCTATCATACAAATTCCCAGCACTGCTCATTGTCCCTTATCCAGGGGCGGTGCCCCTGTTCACACCTCTTTTCATCAATTGTCCACAAGCGGTGCCACCACCTGTCACCCTTGGTCCATAGGCAGTTATTACCAGAACCACTCTATCAAATAAGGAGAAGTGCGGTACCCTGGGTAAAAGGGTAAAAAGAGAAGCTTCTCGAGGCTTCTAGATGATAAACCTTGAGATATCTCTTATCCCTACTACTGTTGGTTGGTTGAGCTAGAGATCCCTCATCCTAGGATCTTAGAGGCCACCTCACCCACTAATTTCCCAACCATATCTATCCATTAAATCCCTATATATATGAGCTCATAGCCATGGTTGAGGGGAGAACATTGAAGGTATTGTTATGCTGTTGGACTGATTCTTGGCCCAAGATCATTTGGAGAGAGAATAGAGAGCTAGAGTCGAAGCTTTTGGGGATGAAGAGCTAGTTTCATGGAGATGCATGTCAACACTAAGGCTGGGTTGTAAAATTCTTCATATTTCTAATGCAAGCTGATTTTCTGTCCCATATATATTGTTGATGTTTGATTTCAGATATATATTGCTAGATTCCTTAGTCACTAGCATAGATTAGTAGATCATATTCTGGTTTCTTTGATCTATTTCATGTTGAACTCTTTTGTAGGTACACAGGTGAACTATCAAGGCCTTGTATTCTAGATATCTGCAGTGTCTAGGGGGAGTTATCAACCTCTATGATCTATTTGTTCTGGATCTGAACCATTCAGACCAGTGGAACACCTTGTTGTTCGCAGGAGGTGAAATATTTCGATCAACACCATCCATGCTCTTTAAATAGATATCATGGACCAATTGGGTGTTAAGCCACGGATCAATGGAAGGTATGATCTAAGAGAAGTTGAACCGTTGGATCACTTTATGTCTATAACATATCGTGACTGTCGGATTAGAATATTTACAAATGCATACTAAAGAAACACACTTTACCTAATGGATATATTACAAAAGTTGATGTTAACTAACTCCTAAGTGTCTAAATATCCTAACATACCCCCTTAAGAACAACTTGGGATAGGATTGAAGGATTTACAAAAGTGACACTATTAGGAGAAGCAAGGAGGCATTAGATCCTATCCCCCCTTAATGACACATTCCTGAACTCCTAACATAGATCGAAGTTCAGAAAACTTTGCTTCTATAAGAGACTTGGTGAATATGTCTACAACTTGATCATCTATAGGGATATAGAGCACTTCAAGAACAAAATCATGAACAAGATTTATGATGAAGTGCATGTGTAGCTCAATGTGTTTATTGCGTTGATATAGAATTGGATCTTTGGCAAGCTTGATGGCACTTTTATTGTCGCACCAAAGTGGAGTAGGCTGCTGCTGCTCGAATCCAAACTATGAAAGGATCCTTCGAAGCCATAAAGATTTCTGACTGGCACTAACTACAGCTCGATATTCTTCTTCTACTGAAGAAAGAGCAAGAACTTGTTATTTCTTACAAGCCCAAGTGATAGGTCCAGATTCCATAATGAAAACATAACCTGCAGTAGAATTTTGATCATCAGAATCGTCGGCCCAATCTAAATCAGTGAAACCAACCAACAAAGGTTCCCCCCCTATACTATAATGAATCCCAAACTAAATTGTACCTTGAATATATCGAATTATTCTTTTTGCTGCTTTCCAGTGACTTTCATGAGGTGTTTGCATATAATGGGCAAGATGACCAATGACAAAGGAAAGGTCAGGATGAGAATGAGTCAACTATAAGAGACTACCAACAAGCTGATGATATAAAGTGGAATCTACTTCAGGGGAAGTACAAGTGACAGAAAGTTTGACTCCGGACTGGAAGGAGAAGGGGTTGGTTTACAATCTTCCATATGAAAGCGACGAAGAAGGTCACAAGCATACTTAGACTGGGAAATAAATATTCCTTTTTTGGTTTGCAAGACTTGGAGACCAAGAAAATAATGCAAATGTCCTAAGTATGACATTTGAAATTTTTGCTTAAGATTGGATTTCACATGGGTTAAAAGTTTAGGGTCACTACCAGTAAGGATAAGATCATCAACATAAAGAAAAAGTATGATGAAATAGTTTCATATTTTCTTGGTATAGACATTGGGTTCAGAATGGCATCTATAAAAATTAGTGTCAAGGATAAATCTATCCATTTTGGCATACCAAGCACTAGGAGCTTGCTTAAGGCCATATAAGGATTTCTTAAGGAGATAGACAAGGATAGAGTTATTCTGAACATATCCAAGAGGTTGTTCCATGTAAATTTACTCCTATAAATCATGATGTAAGAAGGTAGACTTGATATCCATTTTATAGACTTCCCAGTTATGTAAGGATGCAAGGGACAGAACAAGGTGGATGGAGTTCACTTTTGTGACAGGAGCAAAGGTTTCATTGTAGTCAATCCCTTCAACTTGGGAAAAACTTTGGCAACTAACCTTTCCTTAATTCTTTCAACACTTACATATCATGCATACTTAGTTCTGTAGACCCATTTACTTCTGACAAGTTTTCTTCCTTTTGGAAGAGGAACAAGATCCCAAGTATTGTTCGCCATTAAGGAACGATATTTTTCATCCATAGCTACATCCTAATATGGATTTCTTGAAGCTTCTGCAAAAGTTTCTAGATCATGATTCTTGGAAACTTGAGCCAAAAGAGAAGAGGCTCAATGAAACTGAGAACATGTATGGCCTTGATCTCTAGGATCACAGGCAAGATCACCAACTACTTCACATGTTGAACGGACCCATCGAGGAAGCACTTATGCTGGTGAAACTGGAGGAACATGAGTAGGAGGAGGTGGATTTTCATCCTCACTATCATCATCAAAAACTGGATTTGGAAACCTGTTAAGGAAGTTGGAAGTAGAAGATGGCACAGTCGCCAAATCAGGTTCGCAGGCCAAGGATGGCACACCCTCCAAGTTAGGCTTGCATACCAAGATATTTTCATCAAATTTAACATCTCTTATAATGATTATATCATGAGAATGTGGCTGAAGAAGTCTGTTATCACTCCAGGAAACTCCTCTAGGTTGTAGCTCAAGGATGCTCGATAACTTACAATGTTTTTAGGGTTTTTTGATATGGATCAAGTCAGTTGACCTATATAACCTTTCCACTCTCAAGACATGCATAAAAATCACTCATTTACAAGGATTTTAGTTACAATTGCTCAGAAGTTGACAATAAGGTGCAGGGATGAAGAACTCAACATGTTGGCAGACTTAAATACAAAACATATGCATATAAATGGCTAAATCATGATAAGGATAGCACTTATAAATCAAATTGCACTAACAAACCAATAGGATAATAGCTATCAACTATTAATCAATCTAAAAATGACCTAAATACACATTCAGGCATAAGTACAGTAAAGAAAGAGATGATGGGTGAACAGATCATAACAAAAGAGCTTATATTTATGAAGATTAAAATGAGAAGCTGAAAGCATTATAGGCTTATAAATCCCCGAAGTTGAACCCTTATTATAAAATCAATCTTAGGCTTTATAGCCTTTTTACAAAAGGTACAGATCCTGAAACTTCGATCTGTTTTTACAAAAATACTCAAAGGTGATAGTTTTTCCAAATTAGGGTTTCAAACCCTATTTAACTATTTGTCTAACTATGATGAATATTTAGTTACTGACTGAACATTAAATAACTGAAGCAGTTGCTGATGATCATTGTTGCTGGTCCACTGTCAATTACCCACTGATTTCTCCTTGACAATTAGGGTTGACGACTTTATGGTGTTGTTTTGTCATAATAGATCTAAACAGACCCTTTCTGATACTTCTGTCAGCACCTTTTATCTTTAACTTACGTCCCTGAGCCATCTGCAGTTGCCAAAATCCAGTTATGTCTATCAAAAACTCGCTTTTAAACCTCTGTCTGCTTTCTATGGTTATTTGATGACCCTTGGGACAAGTGGAGGGAAACTGAAGGTTGGTGGTTAGATTAGTTTTGGCTACTTGAATAACGACCCTTTTCACTCATTTCACATGCAGTCACATGGATCCAGATCTTTTTGGTGGGTAATCATGCTCTAAAATGATCTTTTGTCTTGCTGATGGGGTGGGATGTGACAGTTCCCAACCATTTCCCTATTTTGTCCTTTTCGGTGGTTTAAGATCCTCCACGATTTTGTCAACTAGTTGCCTAAAAGCTGGCTTTTGGTGGCTAATTAAACATTATCTTTATTGCCTAAGCCACTAGAACCCCTACCCCATCGTCGTAGTGAATTTCTGCTTTTAGCAGATAGCAACTTTGAAAAAAACCCTTTTTAACTACCGAACAAACAACTAAAAACCCGTCATCGATCGGAAGCTCTAAACAATAAGGATCGAAACTTTAAACCTAAATGTTTCCATAGTGTCATCGATTCAAACCACTAACGTTGCGATGGTTAAGCATCGAAGGCCGGGAATAGTAACCACTAAAACATCGAAACTTCAAACCACTAATGCGTCTGAACTTCAAACCACAAGACTCTTCGTAGTGTCGGCGACATAAAGGACAAGCCCTCCGAAACGTCGACGTCATAGAGGACTAAACCTCTGACCATTGTCAAAAAATGTTCTTTTGGTGATCAACACAAATGCCATAGCTTTCACCTAAACCGTTGAAAGGATTTTCCACCCGATATTTATCTTCCAACTTTCAGTGGTTAGTGTATATGTTGCAACCCTTTCTAATCTACTGAAAACAACCCTTTTTGGTGGCTAATGAGATGTTCTAAGCCTCTCCTAAGCCACTGAATGTACCTTTCCTGATGCTGGTTGCCACTTGCTTTTGACGGTTTAAACCCCTTTTATCTCTCTTTCTAGTTTACCGAAAGCACCCCTTTTCAGTAGCTAATGAGTTTCTGTAGTCTTTCCTAAGCCATCGAAAGTGTTACTTTGACTCTGCTTGCTCAGACCGCTTTCAGTGGTTTGCCTTTTTCCTGCGTTCAACTGTTTAGCCGCTGCAACATAGCTTTTCGGTGGCTAATGAGCTATGGTAGTCCTCGCCTAAGCCATCGAAAGATACAACTTGTGAAATTTTCATCCAAATAAAAAACTGAGGATTTCAAATTGTCAGTGATATTCATATCCTTCATTGAATGAGTTAAATTCTTCATACTATCAAAATAAGTTATTTTTTGGAGATAATAAAGTGTATAACCTTTTACATCTTCAGAAAATCCAAAAAACATGTACTTTTAACTTTTAGGCTGCAATGCTTTCCGTTTTTCATCCGGAATGTGAGCCCATGCTTCACTACCAAACACACGGAAGTGACTTACATCTAGTTTAATTTTACTCCATGCTTCTTACAGTGTTATACCTTGTAAAACTTTAGTGGGTGTGCGATTAACTATGTAATTTGCACAATTTATGGCCTTATCCCAATATTGAATACTTAGTCCCTTAGATTGGATCATACAATTAGCCATTTCTTTTAAAGTGCGGTTCTTCCGTTCAACTACACCATTTTGTTGTGGTGTATATGGAATAGTGTTTGTTGTTGGATTCCTTGTTCAATGCAAAAAGTAGTGAAATTTTTGTTAACATATTCTCCTCCATTGTCAGATCTTAACTTAATAATTTCATGACCAAATTGTTTTTCAACAAGGGCCTTGTAGGCCAATAACATGTTAAATACTTCGCTCTTAAGTTTGAGGAAATAAACCAAAGTGCTTCTGGAGTAGTCATCAATGAAAGTTAAGAAATATTTGAAACAAAAAACGGAAGTATATGGAATAGGACCACACAAGTCACTATGCAAAAGTTCCATAGGAACCGAGGTATGCCAAGAGGAACATTTGTCAAAACTGTCCCAACGATTTTTTTCGAGTACACAGCTGAAACAAACACCATCCCTGCAAGATACCATCGAAAGATCTGTCACCATATTGTCTTTACATAGTTGTTGCAATGAGCGATAATTCAAGTTACCAAATCATTCATGCCAATGTTTGATCAAGTTATCACTATGAGCAACAAAAACTAAAGGAAAAGGTGATGACCCAAAGTTGTTAAATTTGTACAACCTGATAATATCATCAGCAATTCCGGTAGCAAGGACATTTTGAGGATCTTTAAAATCCTTGATTACAACTTGGTGAGGTGTAAACGTCACAATTTTACCTTCATCCGAATGAGTGATTTGATAGACTGATAGCAAATTGCAGGAAATCCTTAGAACACATAGTACATCACTAAAATGACCATTTTCTACTAGAACTATTCCAAATCCTATAACACTTAGAGAACTATCATCACCAACAAATATTTGTTTGGTTTTACATTCATGCATAGTAGAAAAGATGGCTTTATCCTTAGCCATATGATAAGATGCTCCAGAATTAATGAGCCATTCATTTGAAGTAGAAGAAGAAGATGCAGTATAAGAGTAACCAGAAGCACAAAGTGCATGTCAACGAGAGGTAGATTCAGAAGACAAATCAAGGTTGATGTGGTGCTTCTCCATTGTTGCTTCCAAGGCTCCCGTCTTCTTAAAACACTTAGATTCATCATGATTATATTTCCCACAAAAATTGCAATGATGCTCAGTCTTCTTTCCTTTTGGCTTGGATCCTTTGTCATTTTTTAAAGAAGGAGCTGATTGAGAGGGTTTGGAACCCTTGTTTGGCTTATTATTGCAAAAATTCTGTTTCTTGGGAGGCTTGGAATTTTCTTTCTATTGGGACAATAAGGTTTTCCCATATGTATTTTCATTGTTAATTATTCCAAGATGAATGAGCTTATCTTGCTCTCTAATTAAGGAATCACAAAAGGATTCAATACTAGGCTCTTGATAGCTAGCTGCAGTCAAGGATTCTTTCATGAAGTAAAATGCAGAAACAAAAATAGAATTTGCAGGTCCAAGTTTGGAAAGAATATGATAAATACAGTGTTTGTCTTCTTTCTTAATCTTGCATTCTTCACATAAGAGTCTAAGAGTTTTATACTTAGATAAATAATTCTGAATGCATGAAAAATCATTTGGATTCAAATAAATCAACTCATTCTCAAGTTGATGACCTCGAATTTAATTGTGTTTACCAAACAAAGATTCCAACTTTTCTAAGGCTTTATCAGGTTTATCAATTCCAGATATGTGGAATCACAAATCAGTAGATATTGACATCCCAATCAATCCAAGAGCTTCATGACATCTATTTGCCCATTTTATTTTCTTACCATTATCAGTGGGTAATGTTTATTTCTCTAAGGTAATTCTGAAAAGTCCCCTACTTCGTAGAACATCTTCCATACGAGATTTCCATGATAAATAGTTAGAACTAGTAAGTAGAATATCACAAGGGGTGGCCATACTGTAAGATAATGGATGAAAAAACAGAAAGTAACTGTTTGGGTGCAAAGAGCTTGAAAAATTATGCTACTGTTTAAAAAAAAACGACACTGAAAACTGATTCCGAATGATGAAGTTATGCTTGATCAAAGAAAATGTTGAAGATGTCCCCAATAGTGACATGGTAGATATTAACTTAACCAACTACAAAAAGAACCCCCTTCATCCCAAAAAGAACCTTTGACAATCACTTACAAGAAAGTTCCTTTTAAGTGAATCACTTTTGTAAAATAAGTGATGTACACTTTTACAATAAAGGTACTTTAAATAGTGCAGCAATAAAAAAAACTTAAGTGACTCACTTTTTATTTTATTTTATTTAAGTGAGATACACTTTTACAATAAAGTAACTTCAAAATAGAAATCACATGCACTAACAAGTAACTTAATAAGACTTGAACTCAAGACCTATTAAGGAATAAAGCAACTTTGGACTAAGTGAGCCAAGTTTAAAAGGTACATAAAAAAAGGGAATGAGGAAGGGGGATTTTGTTTTGTTTTACTCTTCTCTCTTGGTTTCCATGCTTGCTTATTTTTCCTGGAAATCACACCACAAACTGAAAAGAAAAGAAAAGAAAAAACAAATAAACAAACTTTTCCACACTTGTGGAGTTAGATCTTGTTAGCTTATCCGAAAATTCTATGTTTTCTCTCTGTTTCTGATTCGTCGCGATCACACAAGGTGCACGACAAAGATCATATGCAACTAAGAAAACCCTTTCTTTTTCTGTTTCTGATTTGCTGCGATCACACAAGGTGCACGACAAAGAGCATATGCAGACAGTGAAGGAAACAATCCAAGACTAAAAACCAATAAAGATCCGAATAATAAAAATGATAAATATATGAGATATATTTTTTTTAAATAAAACAAATCCATCACTATAACATTATACCTTCAGATCTACCGAAATGGGTGTTTCTGGAGCAAACAAAAACAATTTTCGATGAAATGAAAACTATTTCCAAATGGAAACGGAACTCTGGATGCAATGGATTACCTCCCATAGGAAACAAATGCACAAAAATTCTAGAATCAGAAACCCTTTTAAATATTCAGCAACACCAGTTCAAGATCTAGATCACAGATGGAAGCGGCTCTTCATAAACGCTCTGATACCATGTTTGGGTACACAAAGTACTCCCAAAAGACCGAACACCAACAACAACCACTCACAAAAATAGATCACAGATCAACACACCGATGTTTTGACGTGGTTAAAACCCTCGAGAGGGAAACAGTCCATATCCCCAACCAAATAGCTTCTTGGAGCAATTTATTATGCGAAAGAAACAAAGTTACAAATGAGCTTCTCATAATCTATCAACTAGACAAGGACCCTCCATGCTATTTAAATAGATATCATGGACCAATCATATGTTAAGCCATAGATCAATGGTAGGTATGATCTAAGAGAAGTTGAACCGTCGGCTCACTTTATGTCTAGAACATATCATGACCGTCGAATTAGAATATTTACAAATGCATACTAATGCATAATAAATAAACACACTTTACCTAATGGATATATTACACAAGTTGATCTTAAATAACTCCTAAGTGTCTAAATATCCTAACACTTGTTAGCTGTTATAAATCAAAGGTGATCCAACCAGTATCATTCGGGTCGATTACGCCAATGGAAGACAATAGTGCTTTCCGTTGAGTTGGAAAACTTTGTAATACCTCCAAGGCCGACATGGCACAAGGTGCTTGAGATAAGTCCTCCAATATACTATAGTTTTGTGCTGCTCTTGAATTAGGATTATGTTTTGATTTACTTAACACCCCTTTTGGGGGTCGAGGCACTATGTCAATGGTTGGTTTCTCGATAGTGAGAGAGCCAGTTGGTTTTGATCCCGATGATTATGAAACACTAGGTGGTGTGTCATAGGAATGAGCCCTTGTTTGAATGTTGACCTCATGATCTAGTCCAAATATGTTTGCAATGGGTGGATTTCCCCATTGCGGAGGGTTTTCTTGGTTACCTCCTTGAGGAAGGTTTGCTTGGTTTCCCCCTTGTAGGGGTACCATAGCTGTAGAAACCATTTGTTGCTGTTATGGGAAAGGTTGAGTCAACACAACATATTGTTGTTGACCATTGCGTTGAGACAACATTTTATGAATGTCATCCATATGAGGGCATAGGTGAGTAGGATGATCTCTTTGACAAATTTTGCAAGGATATTTGTTTTTCTATTTTTCTTGGTTTCCTTCTGGTTGATTATTCATTCTAGGTGCATCTCCTGTCCCAACATTATCATTTTCCTTTATCTTTTGGTTCTTTTTTTTTCCTTTTTGGTCTGTGGCTTGGACCATGAGTATTTATGAAGTTTGGGTAGGATTTACAGGTTGCTAGTTTTCTTGGTCAGCTATGGCTTGAGAAATTTGAATCGACATTTGTCCCATTTGCTGGGTAAGTCGATCAATTTGGCTAATAAAACCAATCACACCATCAGCATGAGGTTCTTTCGATGACCTTGCTGGATCAAATGTGGGTCTCGCAGCAAGAGGTATCAAATCATAAAGTGTGCCTGATTGTGAATATATCAAATCCATTTGTTGGGAAATCTGAATGAGTTTCTCTTCAGTCATGGCTCCCAACATAGCTACATCTTTGGTAAGAGTAGGCAATAGTGATTTTACAAACCAATCTGCTATGAATTGATCAGGGATTTCTTCTTTGATAAACCTTTGGTGCCTCGTTCACTCATATATATGATCAGAGATGTGAGTAGAAGTGGATTGCCGAAGCAAAGTCAATAGTTCAGTACTCATCTCATAGCATATAGGTAATTGAAAATGTGTCAAAAATACCATGGCTAAAGATGAAAAATATGTGAATGTATTACGTGGCAATTCAATATACCATTTCACAGCGGTTCCCATGAGGGTCCGATGAAACAACCTCAACCTAATACTATCATCGACTAGAGAATTGGATGAACACCATAAATGAAATGTCATCATATGATTTGACAGATCATCCCCTGGTCTTCCATCAAGTTTGGCTATATCGGAAGGAAGCTTGGTTGGTATGGTTGACCATCCATTCATATGTGGAACAAGTTCATTGGTCATCTAGGATAGATCTAGTAGATTCAATGTGGCTAGAAACAATGATCTAACAGATGTCATCATAGGTGTTTAATATGTGGGTGGAACTTGATAGTTCCATTGACCTAGGGTATGATTTATGTTCCATGGTGGATTGCCTCCTTGATTGGATGGACCCCAAAAGGATTGGTTATTCCCAAGAGTTTTCCCATTCCATTGCAGGATGACATTGAAAGGTGAATTACCTCCTTGTGGATGTGGACTCCAATCAGGTTGATAGTTTCCTGTGATTTGACCATTCTAAGGATATTGTCCTTGTAATTGAGAAGTATTCCAATGTAGATTACCCCCCTATGGAGGAAGGTTCCCGAAATATTGGTTACTTTTGAAACCCATACTACTTGAGCTTAAGACAAGATTCATAGGTGGAATGCCCCCTGGCATAGTGGTCATTGGAGGTGTAGGGTTACCCCTTGAAATTTTGCTAGGATTAGTAGGAGGATAACCTCCCGAGACATTTCCACTCATTTGTGGATGATTTCTCCAACTAGTGTTCATGTTCCAAGGTCCATTTCCGCCACTAGGAATATTACCATTCCAAAGTGTGGGGTTTCCTCCATAAGTGGAACCTAGACAAGGATTAGTTTGAATAAAAGGATTCAAATTTACCCCTTGTGAGTTTTGACCTTGATTAACCCCACCATATGGGAAACCCATATTTGGTAAGGTACACCCTGTAGTAGGGATACTTGTATATGAAGTGGATGTACCTCCAAGATTGGAACTTGGAACTATACCAATTGGCACATAAGTGCTGGTTGAACTTATGTTAATAGCATTCATACTAACTGTTGATGTCGTCATCATGGTTGAATTGGAGGTATTACCTCCTCCAGTCACCATTTGACGTTTTGCTGGTGTGGTTCCTGGAGCTCCTGGGAAGCATGAGGACTTCACTTAGTGAACCTCTCACATAGCACGTGCAATCATGGGATATTAAAGAATACCCTTAATTTCGAGATATATTGACCCAAACTCTTTTTGTTGAAACCCCCTCCCAATACTTAAAACCTCCTCCCCACCCCTTTTTATACCTCAATCCTTATAAACCACCCTACCCACCCTCACA